>JAPEUT010000219.1:0-48877 GCA_027946375.1 Neodidymelliopsis sp. IMI 364377
GGGGGAGTGGGGGGGGTTGTGGTGGACGGTGTGTGTGTGTGTGGAGAGTTGCTTAGTTTGAAGGAAGGTGGAGGGAAGGGATGTGTTTGTCTAAGTCAGGGTTTGTTGGGGAGCTGTAGAAGAGAAAGAGAGAGTGTGTGCAGAGTTGCTTAGTTTGATTACTACGAGGGGAGGCCTCTCAACGTCTTGTTGCGTCTATCTGTCATGCATCTCGTAATATTGATCCTCATAGTAAAGATGGAGGGTTGTGTTCGGGTCTAGGTTTTTATCTTGGTGGTGGGGGAGTTGTGGAAGAGATGCAGAGAGAAGGTGTGTAGATTGGATATCTAAGTGTGGAAGAAGTCTCTCCATTCATGTACGACATGACGTTGTGTTTTTCCTATCTACTCGTCGAGACTCAGAGAATCGACTCAAAACCCTCTGTCTCGGAAAGCTCTACCCTCTTTGTAGGAAGCGTGTACGGGTTGCCAGATCCATGACGGTAGCGAGGCACGGCGGGAGATTCCACTGCGGACGAGGGATGCATGTGGTGCTGACTAGTCGAGTGAAGGTGCCTGGGAAACAATCTCCACTCTGACTTCGCTATCAATACACGAATGTGAGAGCGAGCGTGGCGTTTCCCTCATACGACCAAGGCCGCAGACGAGCGTCTCAGATGATAGTGTCTGTCCATGTGCTCAGTGAGAAGCTGGGGCTTCCTGATCAGATTCATACAACATAGTTCTATTGCAGTTGGCCCTACCTCTCTCTCTCGGCGTGGAGTAGGACCGTGTGCGCAGGGGAAGCCCTGGAGTCTGGCAGCAATAGTGAGGCTACCTCTCAGTGGTAAGATACGATACAACACAACAGTGAGACCCTACAGCTCGAAACTGGGCTCTTAGAGTCCCCGGGAGTGGATCAAAGACTGCAATGCGACAACAATATTGAGAGCCTTCTCGAAAACAGACGACTTGAAGCACCAGATACCAACGGCATGCCGTTATCGAGCCGATCGTGTTAGCCCCGCTCGTAATTCCTATGTCCGTCTATCAATTGATAAAGTGACGATGACCTCGCGGCAAGCTCGCCTGGACCGCGTATTAGGTTCAACTACAATGTCCCGTTGCATCGTTGAGAACACACAGCTCACCATTTGCTTCCGACGTCCTCTATGCACTGTGACCACAGACACTTTCTCGGCATACTTGTAAGTAGTCAGATGCGGAGAGCAAGGTTGAGACCTTGAAATGCTTACTTTGCAGATCACATTTATTGAACTAGAAGATGTGATTGGAGCTGCTGCCCTGTTCAGGCTAGGAATATGGCATGCAGAACCCCGGTGCGCTTGTGCAAAGTACACCATCCTGCGATGCCGCAGGTGCTCGATCCTGGAGGCAGATCGTGGACGAAACTTTGGTCAAAGGCTCGTCGGCTGGGGTAGATGCATTCCGCCGATAGCTTGAAGTTTGCTTCAGAGTGGCAAGGTCCTGACTTGGATGGTCACCCCTCTTGATGAAATGGGAACACCGACACAGATTGGGTGATCCTTCATTACGCCATGAGCTGAGCCGTAGGGCCCTGTGGGCTGCCATGTTGCAAGGCGTGCCATGTGCCAAAAGGTGGGATGTTATCTAATTTCCAACTTCGGCTCGTCGCAACCATCGAGAGAGTCCATGGACACTGTGTGTTTCGATTGTGAGTTTGTGCTCCGCACGCCAGCCGCGAGGTCGTCATCCGTTGCAAGGTTCGCCAGACGTTGGTCTGGCCTGTGAACCGACGTACCCTATTTTCCGGCACATGCAGCCCGATCGCCTGCCCTTGATTCCACTGTGGCTCCAAGTGGCAAAGCAGTGAAACGACGAGACATTGCCCAGCTTGCAACACTGCAACAATTGCGCACACTGGGTGACTGGATGCGTAATGGGCTACCCACGTTCGTATTGTCGTCCTCGGAAGAGGTTGGTCTCTCGAAACTAGCCCATCACTAGGTTCAGCACAACATCAACGATTCGAATCACCTGCAGGAGCAGCCTTCTCTGTCACTCCTACGGGCGGGCTACTATCGGCTACCAGAGCTAGAACCTTTACCCGTCAGTCTCGATTAGCACAGTCCGAAAAATCCGAAGTCGGAAATTAGCGGCAGCTCAGCTTTCACAGCGCGTGGCTGAAGTGGATGGATTGACTGCTTCACGTTCCTGCATGGACCAGCGAGTTGATCAGCAACGGGCGGGTCCTCGCGGCGCTGATACCAGAAGCCAGAACCTGAAAGGGAAACCAGGAACAAACTCTTCTACAAGTGGATGTTGTTGCTATCGCCTCCAGTAGTCACAATTGGAGTCGCCTGTCCTGCCTTGCAATCGGTCGGCTCGTATTCAACGCTCGCACCACGAGCAAACTCCCCACTCGACCAAGAAGGAAAGCTCCCGAGCACTGTTCAGAGGACGCATACTGCTGCAGACTGCTAGAAGTGTGAAACGGTGCTGGTTGCGTGTTATTTGCATCAAGGGGACATCATCTTAACGTCTTGATGCTTGATCGGAGTGTGATCTTGGAATTAACGTACGACACAGACAGTTCTTGAGTCCGGAGGCGCCGCCGCTACTATCTATACGCGAATCTGTTCAATGCATCCTGGGTTGACAACACTGATCTAGGAATAGATGCGGTTAGTGAAACTGTTGACTGGCAGAGCGCTAATGACCGGCCACAATGCAAGCAGACTCACGAGTCAGGCGGCGTGGCTAGCCGCCAAGCAACAGCAGAATCTGAAGAAGAGAACTACACTTGAAGTCACAGGGTCTCGTAAATGTAGGCCCTTTGATGTCGAATAGTTTTCTTGCAGTTGCACAGACCTCCGGTCCGGATCGACTGTACATCTCAAATTGACCGTGCTGTGCGTTAAAGGGATCTACGGCAGTGCTAGACGATCTGTCCTGGCACTAGATACTAGTGTACCAATTGCTATTCGTACGACCAAGACTGGCAATAAAGTTCGACGCAAAGGCGGTCTGTGCTAGCCCGTAGTCAAGGGAATGACCAACACCGTTTGTGGGTCATGTCGTCTGTAGCGAATATTGACGGGCGCAGCTAAACCTGGCAAAAACTCCACAAACAGGGAAACTTACACAGAACGCATTAACCGCGGACGGACAATGCCACATGGTCATATGAGGTGAAACTGTTCAGTTTGGAGACGTTCTCGCGAGCTTTATGCAGGTTGATGCATGCTCCCGGGTAGGGACGCTGGGTTCTCTCGAAAGTGTCTTTATTCTTCCGAACATTATTGTGAAATTCTCCGTAGGGTACTGAAACCTTGAGACAGAGAACCACTTGTGATGCAGCTCCTGTTAGTAACGACTACAACCTTGCCCAGACTTCTGTCGCGTGGCGTCGCAATTACGCTTTTAGCTACAGCTGTACGGCCCGGAGCCTCCACCACGAAGTGACAAATGGACTGGCCGAGACGGTGCCGAGGCTTAATCCGCGGTTTGGTGCCTGAGAAGAAGGCTGAAGTAATAGCGTGGAGTCTGACTACGAATGTTATGTTCGTGTGGTGGCTGTGGGGAGGCTAAAAGTACGCGTACCGAAGAATGCTCTCTTCGGACAATTTACCCAAAACGTGAAGGATGAACAGAGCTGTCAATTGCTATGGCGCAATTACAATGACTGGAGAATCTGTATACCGCAGACTCCAGTCTCAGTAGCGCAACGTTCGTGACGTCCAAGGCCGCATGACGATGGTGATCAGCAAAATCGTCGATGGTTACAGACAGCCCGTACAAACAGAGAAGGGTCTGCAAGTGGGTCTGGACATGTAAACAAGGTCGAGCAAATGTTCCGGTGCTGCACCAGTAGCACTCTGATACTGTTCATTGCGGAAATCCGGGAAGTAACTGGAGGAGAAACCGGGGAAGGGTCGGGACTGACTCAACCGTCGTGCAGTGCTAGGTAGTGCAGTCGAGAGGGTGTCCCTATCGTTACTGCTAAAACGTGCATCCAGGCTAGGACTGACGCGATTGGCAACAGACAAGGGGTTTGGCTCTCTGGCCCTGGAAACTGTTCTTCAATGTCTGTATGGGATCGTCAGCTCAAAATGAACTTGCCACTGCATAATCAGAAGGAACAAGAGCGGCAATCGCAAGAAACCAGGTAGCTGTATAGAGTGGAACTTGCCGTTACCGTTGCCGGAAGGATACATTCGCACTCATTCGGGCCGCGTTTAGAGCTATTGCTGTAGCATCGGCGACTTCTGCACCTGACGTGCAGCAGCAACACTCTGACGATGTCGTGCGAACGAAACGGGAGTCATAGTCACGTGGAGTAGGAGTTGTGCAATGCTAGCACAATCGCCACGGTCGTTGGTTACGGTGTACGATGGCGAAGCCGAGGGATCAGTCGCCAGAGGACGCCTGAGTCTTGAGTATCAGCTGGCACGTCCCACCTGGGTCGATATGAAACGGTTTAAGAAAGTATCGATAAATCTGGCCAGATCGCTGAAGAGGTTTTCGGAAGACTTGAAAGAAGCTGCTTATGCAATGCGCACTGAATGAGAAGGGTTTGTAGCAGCAGACCTAACGAAAGCGAAGTGATTGCCCACCCGAGATGAACTGGGCACTTACCAGTCAATAGTCTCACGTGTATGGATGTCCAGCTTGAGAGCACAAATGGAGATATACATATATGTGTTTAGACCCTATAGTTGGTCCTGTTAAGCGCCAGCGAGCAACGGTGTTCCTGGCATTCAGCACGTCTGGCGAGTAAAAATTCCAGGTCGGCTCAAGAGCATCAGCAGTGTTAGTACATCCGGCTCTGTGGCTCGCCCTCCGCCTCCCGAGCGTAAAACAAAAGTCTATCTTGACGTCTCTTTTTGACGTCCATGTCATCGAACCGAAGCATGATGTTGATTCCTGAGACAACTCAGAGGCACAGGCGGAAAGCTCTCAGCTAGAGCTGCTGGAGCTGATCAAAGTCGAAGGCCGCTACTGCCACGAGGAAGCACAGGTGCTGACGCTTTGGGAGGGGCAGGCAAGCCATCGGGCTAACCTGAATGGGGTACTCACGCCAACCAGGATAGGATACGACTGAGGTCGAGTGGGCAGGGATAATCCCTGAAGCACATCACCACACGACTCGCACGGCTCCCGGTCGATCCAGTTATTCTGGCAATCAAGCCACACAGTGCAAATTGGTCCTAGACTGCTTTTGACGACATCATGACGGATCGTCGGTGCTGGCCGTGATGTGCCTGTGCCTGAGTGATGGCGAATGCCTGCAACACCAACATATCTGCATCGAAATAACGAGGGCCGAACCAAGGCCCGATGATAGAGTGCAGCTTTGCCTTCTCATCCGGTCAGACCCCGGACCCTGATCTTCAACGGTCAGGTATGCTAGGACGATTAATCAGCTGATCTTATGCAGTAGACGTACTGTTATGATGCAGCTGCAGCTGCAGCTTCAAGGCACAACTGCCTCAGCTGCCAGCCCGCCCGTCACCCACCAGCTCACGACCGACGCTAATTTGCCTGTCATATGCCAAGCCAGCATGCACGCTGCTGTTCTGTGAATTGGCGTGTACTATGTAGTGGGAAGTGTTGCTCAGGGCAGGCTGGGGCCGAAGAAGAACGGAGAGCAGATGTGCGGGGCTTGCTGATCATGGATAAGTGGCATATGCCGCCGTCGGGCGGATTCACTACCGCGATTGAGGATTGCCCAAAAGGTCGAAGCCGGATCCGCTCGTCTCGGGCAGCAACACGCAATCTTAGTCGTGCTTAACGTTGTTCGTGGCTCAGATTGTGCTGCTGCTGGCTGCTGGCTGCTGGTTGTCGATGATGTGTGATGGGTCGTGCATTATTCGTGCCGAAGCTCAAGCTGATCGCTCGCATTGTGGCACGTGCACGCTAGCCTAGTTAGATCTCCTCTCTTTCCGGAATTGATGAACGTCACAATCGAGACAAGGTCCAGAGCGCTGAACGCTATCGCTGCTCGTTCAACGCCAGCAACGCGCATAATCTGCGAAAGTTTGTTCGAGACATGTTGCTGACAACCGCGGGGGCGTACGTTTCCGCAGCACAAGACACGACTGTCAACAATCCGGGAAGCAGACGCGAGCGGGTGAAACATAGCGCATCGTCCCGACTCCGCGCGTGTTAGCCCTGTCGGCGCTGACCGTCGCATCCTATCGCGCTGAAGACAGGCCGCACTTGTCCGGCTGCGGAACTATCCTCCAGCTCGCCAGCCATGCTTTTCGTTTCTTCAGAGGAGCCCTGTCCCGCGCACATCCTCTGCTTGGCTTTCTCCGCATCGTTATGCCCTGAGCATCCGAATACGAATCCGGGCCTGGACGTAGCCACAGGATGTGCCATGCCACGCAATGGCTATTGGTGTTTGCTCATCTCCCAGCACACATTCGTTCATTCGTTCATTCATACTTGCACTACCAACCTTCAGTCCAAACTTGCACTATGAATTGCTGTTCCTGGACGCAGAGCGTTACTTTCGGAGGGTTTCAGGGGACTGCCTCATCTGCGGCCGCCGTCCAGGAACGTGAAGCTTACGCTGTTTTCTTAGCCGTCGAAAGGCCGGCTGGCGTGGAGTCATGGGTCGCTAGCTAGCCGTGCATGGTGCGGTCGTGGAAGTGGAGAGCGCACAGGAAGCGTCTCTGAGCTACGTCGATCGTCTCAAGGGCCAGAATCCGCGAACGGGCAGACGGGGCTGGCGGCGAACATCCCCAACAGGGCTGCCTCACGTTCAAACGTCTCCTCTTCATAGCCTAGCAGGGCCCTCAGCAGGGGCGATCGTTACGCTACTTCTCGCCAGCAACTGTCGGCCAGCCCAAGCAGGCAAAGCTAACCCAAGCCGCCAGCGTTCATAGCGTGTCACGGTCGCAGAGAAAGCTGCATCCCCCCTAAGCACCTCACCACTACGTACAGTGTTTGCTCACTACTGTCGCATCTTGTGCATCTCTTCCCACGCTTGGCTTGCCACACAGATCCCCTCACTCGCCAGGATACGTCAAATTTCTCCGAAATATACATCCAGGAGCCCGTCAAGGCTGAGAGTAGCGTCCTTTCGCCTAAATACAGGACTATGCCTGCTCGTTGAAGCCGCCGTCGCCGTTGCCACTATTTCCTCCCCTTTATTGCATCGACAAGGTCCCGCCTGCTTTGACAGTCAGGTAGCCCTCGCAGTCTACCGACGCCATCAACAAATAGCTCCCTTACCCATTCACTTGACCACTCCGCGGTACCCCCGTCCCGCTCCTTACCCTGATAACTATCGGTACGTGCGCCCTCTTATTACTGCTCCTGCTAGAATATTCACCACGACTCGAAAACATCTAATCTCTGCTCCAGCCGATTGCTTTCCTGTTGTTCCAGCACAGTGGTTTGGCCCTCTCCGTTTGAGTAAAGTGCAACCTGCTCTGTTATATTGTTACCCCGCGTTGGCCTGAAAGCCATCCGTAATCTCTCATGTAAGTGACTGTTCAAGTACTTCGACATATCACTGCTAATAGGAATAAGATTCCCACCACTGGTCCTCACGCACTCAACTGCATCTTTTTCGGTCCATACGAAACATCAATCTCTCCATGGGCCTGATATCTCCAGTCATCTGAGTAAACATCGACGATTATCAAACACAAGACCGATTGCACACATCCCTTCCGGATCACTCAACATTTAGTCCCTCATGTTGCAAGGTATTAGAGCACCGACATTAACAATGCCACCGTTTGGACACGATATGTCCATTGGTGGTGTGTCGAAGGTGGAAAACTATAGCGATAACTGGGCCTGGACTCAACAACCTGCTACACACCAGTCGTCATATACCAGTATGTTCGATCCTTCAATGTATGCGAACACGAATTTCGCACCTCACCTGCAACCGCCATCGCGCGTACAGCCGCGTCATCATTCGATTGCCACATCTCATGTGCTCTCTGCTGGAACTCCGACACCTCCACCACCAAGGCACCAAGTCACGGGAAACATGGTAAAAGCGCAGCCTGCCTTCAAGCCAACATGGCAGGGATTCCTCGACACTACAAAAGATGCCATGACAGTTGTCGAAGCAGCACTCCAAGGACGCCTCAGCCACATCAGTCGTCGTCCACACGACAAAGAACGAGCGGAGATGCTTACATCTGGAACCGTCCTCGTCTATGAGGAAAACGCCTCTGGCATCAAACGCTGGACTGATGCTGTACACTGGTCCCCCAGCAGAGTCATGAACAATTGTCTGATATACAGACAGCTGCAGAGAGCCTTGAAGCCTGAAGAAAAGAAGACGGCACTCAACCCTTCCTGTGGTACGAAGCGCAAACGCAAGGAGAGCGCCGGTCCCTCACTTACCAAGACCGGCGATCATGTAAACAATTCTGATGACGAGTACGAGAACCCTACCTTTGATGGCACGCTCCCTGGCGAGAGCGACCCTGCAGGCAAGGTCTACGCCAACTTCGCACAAACCCTCTCTCCAGACCAACAACGTCGCTTCTGCGGCTCTCTTATTGACAGTTATGAGTTCAAGGATCAAGGGTTGATGAAGAAGACCATCTCTGTGAAGTATCAGGGTACTCATCACCATGTCATCTCCTACTATAGCCTGGAGGATGTCGTGAGCGGTAAGCTCAAGCGACCTTTTCAAGACCCAAGACTGGAGCATGTTCAACCGCGACCAGAGCTTCTCACTGGTTGGAAAGTCAGCCTTGAGGACGAGGAGAGTAAGGATATGCCACTCATTGCAGGTTACCATCAACACATTCAACCCAGCCACGTGCAACATGCCATCACGGCTGGTGCGCAGGCAGTTGGTCCACATGGAATCCTTCAGACCCACGGGCCGCCCCACTTGCAGGTACCGGAGTACTGGCACGGTGGACACGTACAGCAGCAATATGCACCAATCCATCATAGTCCTCAGCATTATTCGTCGCCACAGTCGAGTGCGTCCCAGCATACCGCTCCAACCCACGCGTACCAGTATCCCACCCAGCAGCCGCCGACACAACAATATGTCCAGCCTCCCTCGCCTCAACCATACCCATCGCCGCAGTCCTCAAGTCAATCGTATCCTGCGCCAGCAAATACCTCTCAACAATATCCACCGCACCCACAGCCTGGTCGACACTATTCTGTTGATCATCACCACCAAAGCCTAGGAACACATTATCCTCCTCCTCAAGTGCCAGCACCTCACTACGCGGCATCCCATCACTCTCAGCCTACACCGCCACCTTCGGTACCTCAATATACGGTTCCATCGGCTCCGGCTTTTGATGTTCAGGTCCCTGTTCCACAGAACACCGCCTCTTCTCAACAGGCTTCACAGGGCTCAATTCAGCAGCATGATCCTCAAAGGAGGGCATCTGCTCCTGTCGCTCTACAGCCATATGCCCAACCTCAGTACCACCCTGCCCCACCTCACCCAGCGGCATACTACGTCGAAGATGCCAAGTACCCACCGAACACGCAGCATGGTTATTAGACCATTGCTTTGAAATTTCAGCTTCCCAGTTCATACAAACCACTTGGGTTGTAACACAACACACATTTGCGAATTGATCATGGTGACTGATTATAGTTGCGATACCCCTGGAGCTTCATTACTGTTCGGCGAAGGCGGCTTTTTGTTACTACTGCATATCACTCTTCCTAGCATGTTCACCATTGGGCACATTAGTCGCTCGCTTTAGTATTACCTAACGACCATTTTCTACATTTGATCATTGTCTGCATACTTGTACGGCCCACCTCTGTTTTTCTTCTTCACGAAAAGCATATTATTGTTATGTTTGGCGTGCATCGTCTAGCTTGGCCCTGGCTTCTTCTACTCATACCTATCATATGCTACATTGATACCTTCACTTATCTTTTAACTTCGTATGTACATAATAGACGTATTTGTCCATCCATACAATAATGGTGTCTGCTGTTGTATGGTCATCAATATCTGTGCATCTCTCAGGCAGTACTTGCGTGCACGTTGTATATGCTAAAACCTGTTGCACACTCATTCTGTGTCATGATTGAATCCATTTCCGACGTGTCCATATACTCGGCTGCGCTTAGGGTTGAATAGGCGTGCAGCAAGAGACCCCACCATAAATCTCCGATTGGAACGAACCGCTGTGCAGGATCACGAAGGCTGGGATCAACGTCCTTGCAGCTGCGACGAACTGGTCTTGTTTCACGGACTTTGGTCTCCCGAGACACAAGATGCGCGTCAGTGGAGTCGAAGACGTTACACAGCTGCAGGGCTCGGCGATTGGACAGTCGTGATAACGGGTTTTTGCCAGCACGAGCTATTATGCAGTATGCTATATTCCAACAAACGATATGTTGTACTTTATTGTCTGCAGTCTCCACCTGGCTGAGCGCCTGCCAAACCCGACGCTTAGTCATCATCACTTAGACTGTACCTGCACATTTTTTTTGCGAGCCTGCTTCACATTACTCTCTTCTTAGAATTCAATCGATATTCCACACGCGACAGCACAATAGCCAACACATCTACAGTGCGCCCACCATCATCGAAACATGAGCATCATGTCTTTCCTTGTCGACGTCATGGCTGAGGATCTGGAATTCGTGCGGCAGGCTTCTCCGCAGCTTCCGCACTCCCGTCATCGGCTCCTTGCTTCCTACCTTCGCTTAAAATTGCAAGAGTTGTCCGTCGAAATGAATACGCTAAAGGACGAACACAATTTAGCACTTTGGATACCTGCGGATGTTAGCAAGTTCCGTTCCAGCCCTGGCTATCAACATACCCGCATTTACTAATCACCATCAACTTCATTTCTGGTGCGCTAAACGTCAAAGCCTCAGCATGCTTGACGTCGATCAAAAACAAGGGAAAAACAACGAGCCACAGCTAACCCGTGAAGGCAATGTTTCTCATTCCACCTCATGACTCTAGCGTATCCTGACTCGTTGGTCCGTGACCAGCCGCCCCGCACAGCGCGGTCCTCCGCTCCAGCTGCGAATGCGAACAAAAAAAAGGAACAATAGCTTCGTGCCATCGGTCAACACAGACAGAGGGTAATCTTGTACCGAGAAGAAGCCGTGAATGAGGTTATGTAATGGCCCAAACCTTGCAAAGTATCAGAGTAGGCCGTGCATTTGACACTGTCATGTGTACAGCCATCACTAGCCAGTCTAGACAGCGGTTCTCTTGGTCGCATGTCGTATAGAATAGGTACCTTGACAGATACGCACACGGCCTTTGTTACCCAATATGGTGTAAGCTTGAGACTACCAACACAGTTTTTCAACTCAAGTCGATGTTGATGTCAGCGCCATGCTGGTTTCGCGCCAGCTTTGTACGAAATCCTCGACATCCTTCTCGATTTTTTCTCCTCGACGTTTGTGGCGAATTCCTTCATACTCACACCATCCTCCCCTATCAGCTCTTCTGTCTTTGAGTCTTTCTTTTTCTTCCCCTTCGACGCACTACCTTGATTGCCAAGAGCTGCGACGTTTGGGCTGGATTCTCGCGTAGCGTTGTACTTAAAAGGACCACTTTCGGTAGAGAAGGACTGTGCATTATCTTGTGCGGCCTGGTCTTGTTCGAATTGTGCATCTTGTCCAGTTTGTTGATGAAATTTCAGCATGGTATCGTAGAACGTACTGCCGTCAAGGGCTTGTGCTGGCTCATCTCCTCGAGTCCGTTGTTCGGGCGATTCGTCGAGGTTGAGCGGCGATGGGGAATGTTTTCCCTCAACAAGCGGCTCGACAGCTTCCAAATCCGCTGGCGCATTGCGCATAGCCTGTTCCTTTTCACCTGAGAGTTCTTCGACGACATCATTGATAGAGTTGTTGACAGCAGTGCCGCAATTCTTCCCCTTCTTGTCCCTCAACTCCTCGGCGTCATCTTCAGATACTCGTACGTTGAGAGTCGATAAAATGTGTTGAGCAAGGCCCTGTTCAATCTCTCCACAACCACTGCGTTGTGTCCTGGCGTCCTCAGCATTCGATGGACACACTCTGTCTGCCTGGACCCTAACCGTCTTCAAAATGCCTTCCAGCCTTGCGATGTCCTTTTTAAGCTCCCAAACTTCCGTTATGCTCTTGGCAAGGCTCCTTCTGTCAGTCATACTCAGCCGCTGACAGGATTCGGTCGACTCGACTGCTTTTTCTATCGCGAGTACATTTTGGCGAAACCTCTGTGCTCGTAAAAGATAAGCCGGGTCGGCCATCGGACCGTTCTCAGGATCCTGGAGCAGATGATCGGTAGCCCTATGAAAATTCCGCCGAGACCAATGTATTGATGAGAACTGTGATCCAGTCTCAAACAAGTCAGGTCTCGGCAGTGCATTTCCCAAAATATCTACAATCGTCGATGGACATTTCTTACGCACGTTTTTGATCGGTTGATCTTCCCAAGCAGATTGATCGACAATGTAGTTCAGATCTTCTGCGTTGAGCTTGCCCATCTGCCGACAAGATACTAGAGATTCCACCGAGCCGGAGACCCGTAACCGTGGACGAATGTGCTCGAGCCTCTGCAGTCTTGCTGCTCTTGTAGCATCATCGAATCGTGGATCTTGCATAGTCAATCTGACTGCTTTGCAAGTCATGCAGTTCTCATGGCGAGCTTGGCGCACCTCGCTGAAGCGTGCCTCACCGGCCATTCCTTCTTGTTCTTTCTTCTGCCACTCGACCAGACCAACGGGAACGTGGAAGCGCCTGGGATCCAATGGTGCGTGCTCGAGGTTCCGCGACTCGACCCAATCTCGCCAGTGCTTTTGAGAAGCGGCCCAATCTTCGGAGCTGACATGGAAGAGACGGGTTAATTCCTCATACTCTGCTTGAGCGCGCGCTCTTTCTGCAGCGGCAAGGCGTTCCGCTTCTATTGAGGCTAGTGGCAGTCAGTTATTAGCTTTCGGTAACGAAGATGGCGATAATCACAGTAACATTGGGCGTAGCATACCTTGTTCGCAATCCAGCTCAGCAGTCACTGGTGGAGTCGGGGCGACGGTCCGATTAAGAACAGCAGTATTCGGCGTGGACATCTCGATGTACCTTGGCACGCCATTCGGGCGTGTGCAGATAGTCTCCATATCAATAATTGGGACCTCCTTTGGTGCTTGGTGGTGGATGTCCATCTCGCGACGACAAAGTAATTGGAACAAAAGAAGAAGAGAGGAGATGTGCAGGTCTGGCCACGTAGTCAGTTCTCACTTTTGGTTTGGTTATTCGATTACTTAGTTGGGTCGTTTGGTTGGGTGAGGGGGTGTGGATGCTGGGCAGGGACCAAACCGTCGTGTGCACCATGGTTGACACGGTGGGATCCGAGGAGTGAACAGTCTGTGGTTCTTGCTACAATCGCTTCCATATAGATGACACAAGGATCGAGGTGTTGGCCTCCTGCAATGAAAAGTCACTTGCATCAGTGGCAGAAGAATGCTCAGTACTGGTCATTCGACAACTTTTTCATTATGAACCGTGCTACCAGCAGTACATCAATCAACAAAGCGCGCTGAATCAACCATCAGCTGCAGATAACAATGGAAAATACTGGGCATAATAGAAAGGATCGCTCAAAATCAAACTGGAGCATACAGGCTCCTTCCACGCGCCGACAGAATTGTCAGTAGCTGTCAAAACGAGTACAAACACCGTGAAGGACGAATCCAAACACATAGTACGATTCTCGAAAACCAAATAGCCCCAAAGCGATGAGTTCTTCATCGTCATCAACCATCGCAAATACCCTCATGACCCACATCCCCACTGCTGGCTTCAAGGCGCGTTCGCATCATCAGAATCGCCTTCAGCATCGCGATCGGACCCCATCTCCTCATCCTCTCGCTCTTCGCCCACCAACAACTCATCGTCACCCAAGAGCCCCTCCGGATCCGGGTCCTCGACGTCCATCATCACATCATCTTGCGACGGGAGTCTGCCTGAAGTGGAGGCTAGAGGGTCCTCAAAAGCAGGAACAGGAGGAATGGTTGCGGGATACTCGGGGCTGGAAACATCCATTGGGTCGCTTGATGCCAGACTCGTGGCTGGTGGATCAGCGGGTGGGATGCCAGTTGTGTCGGCGCCAAAGTTCGCAAATGGAGAGGATGGCGTGGAGGGACTCGCGAGGTTGACGGAGAAGGAGCTTGGGAAGTCGAACTTCTTGTCTTCGAATATGTTTCTGGAGACTACTGGGACAGGTGCTGGCGCAGTCAGTCCTGGAAGGTGAGCGAATTGCGAGGTGGACAAGCCCGACTGAGGGAATCCAGCATTGGTTGTGGGAGTCTGGATAGTGCCAGTCGGGATTTGAGAGGTAGCTATTTCTTGCTGAGAATTCTCTGCTGGTGCCATTAGAGGGGTCAGGAGGTTTGCAGGCTTCGAAGGGTTAGGTGGCAGGAGAGGCTGCTCCGGATTGTAGGGTTCAACCTTTGAAGTCTCCTGCACCCTGATAGCGCTGTCATCAGCCTGGAGGTTGAAATTTGGTGCAGGTTGAGGGTTTGACAACTTATTCGGAATAGCTTGAATTGCCGTAGGGCCAGCGATGTCTTCAAGTTTCTGCAGAGCTTGAGTAGCTTCCAGGCCTTGCTCGCTGCTCTGATTCGGCATCGACAAGACCGCTTGGAGAGTCTTGAGACCTTCATCGCAGTTTCGCATACGCCGACAGAGAACCTTGATGTCTCTCTGATCATTCCTGGACTGTGCCATCATATCTCTAACGTTCTCTTTGACCTTCCTGTGTTCAGTCGTGAGGTCTGCTACGTCGCTGATTGCATTGTCGACCTTGACATCGATGCCCTTGACACGATCAACAGACTCGTCCACCTTCATATAGAGTTCTGAGACCCTGAAGTCGCAGGCATCCTGCCTCTGCGCGACTCCGAGCATCTCGTCTCTGAGACTCTCGTTGCCGCTGACGAGCTTTTTTATCTGCTCAGGCACTTTGCTAAGCTCGGAAATTTGTGTCTCAATTTGTGTAACTTGGCTTCGCAATGCTGAATCAACCCTTTGTTTTGCTTCGTTTTCAGTGGGTCCTTCCTTGATCTTGTCCAGCTTCCCTGCAATCTCGTGAACATCCTTGAAGAGAGCTTCAACACTAGTTGGCATCCCCTTCAATTGTGAAAGAAGAATGTCTTGTTCGTTCAGTTTGGTCATTACCGACGACAGTGTGGATGCAACCTCTTTAGCTTTGGCAAGAGGCTTTGCCAAGTTCTTGAATTCGGCCTCGAGGCTGGTGACTTCGCCTGCAATCTTCTCCAAGTCTCGAAAGGATGGCCCGTGACTATCGATCTTGCCTTGAAGTTCGGCTAGAAGCTCATCATTGGTGCTCGCAGCCGTGAGCGGAGGCTGCTTGAGGTTGTTCACTGCTTCATTGAGCAGTGAAAGTTTTTCACGGAGTTCGTTCTTGGTGATCTTAGATCGTTCGTATTCGTCGACAGACTTTTTGTAGCTGGTCGCGTCGGCAGAGGCTTTTGCAGCTTCTTTAGCAGCCTTGTGAGCCATGCGATAGATCTTGTTGACTGCAGGTTTCAGGGTTCGCTGATACTTGTCCAACCTGTTCTTGTGTCGAGCAAGTGTGAAACCTTTCTTTCGACGCAACTGCTCAGTCATCTTGTCCTGTGTAGCCATAAGCTTCCGGAGAGCATTTCGCCCAGCTTCCTCCACCGAATACTTGGTCGTCTGTCTGATGTCTTCCTTGATCTGTTGGCGGAGAACTTGGGGCCGCAGACCTTGCATTTGTTGTTTCAGGTCTTGGGACTGTTCATCGAGAAGCTGTATATTGCCTTCGTTCGCAAGGCTTCTCTCCAAAAGGACGGATACCCCGTCGCGACACGCTACGACATCTTGGTTGATTTTGGTATACGCATGGCTCGTTTGCAGCTGAAACTGGACGGCGGTTTCGATCTCCTTTTGGAGGACTTGGTGCAGTGGATGCTGCGTGTTCCGGATGGCTTGAGCGAGGACATCTAGTCATCAATTAGTCACATGCTCGTTGATCGAGGATTTGCTTTCGTTACCCTCAGGAATTTGAGTACTTTGCGGAGGTCTCTCGGTAGGTCGTTGAAGAAGGCCAACCCAGGCAGAGTATCCGACAAGAAGGAAAGTGGGTAGTATAGCCCAGAAATTTTCGGCAGTGTAAAGGCATGACTGTACCAGGTACCAACAAAAGAGCGCCGGTAGCATCAGGAGAAACTCCCCAAGTGTTCGAGACGAGTACATGACAGTGAAAGTGGTTGAATATATAAGTGACAAGAGTAACAAGACCGACTTGTCGGAGAAGTCGTGCTAGCTATAGTGACGAGATAGCGGTCGTGTACAGTGTAGTGGCTGATAGAATGGTGGACAACTAGAGTGTAATATGTTCGAGGGTGTGTGCGTTGTTTGTGTGGGCTTGGTGAAGATGAAAAGACAAACAGTGGTAGCTTGCCAAGGGCCGCTGTCGACATAAAAGTGAAGGCAATGTCACGCGGGTAGAAACAATCAGCAATGCCTCCACTTTGCAATCCACAGTAGTCGTATGTCCACGGTTATACCTAAGCGATTGACTCACCCTGAGCTTGACGTGTGCTGCAGATGACTGTGTAAACGTGGACAACGTATACGCAGCAGCGCCTAAGTATCACGGCCTTGATCGAATCGATTTTCGCTGGACTCTTCGTGAAGTGGAAGCTCGTTGTTGCATATATAGGCGTAGTGGATCTAGGTTAAAAAGATTGAAAGCCTGTGCTGTGGTTTACCAAGATAGCTCAACATCAAACTTATTGTGCCAGATGGCACCACCAGGAGACCTTTAATAAAAGAAGCTCAGTCGACTGATAATGAGACAAAAACAGTAAAATATGCACATTGTGTGATTTTGAGTACAAAGAACCCTGGAAATTTACCTTCAAAGCCCTGAACGCCGCGCTATGTTTAACACAATTAGAACCATGCCACCTTTCAGGCTGGCTTTGTTCCATTCGTCGGCAACTCAGGACCCCAAAAGGCATCAGAGTCCTTTTGAAAGTTCTCTCGACCCAGCTTCCGCCGTTTCGCTTTGTTCTCGTCTAGATCCGAACCTTGTACTGCATCGCGCTTCTGTGCCTGGTTGAGCTTGACAAGGTCCACCTTGTCAGGATCTTGACATAGCTTTAGCTTCTTGATAAGCCGCTTGACTTCGGGTTTGTGTGTAGCATCCATCTTTGCTTGCTCTTCTTCAGAGAGACGGATCTTTTGATAGGAACGATGGGAAGCCATCATCTGGGCACACTCGCGCAGGGCAGCGACGACTTTGGTATATATGGGTGAGGTGGAGGGTAGCTTGACAGAGAGATAGAAGAAAGCAAGAGGTTCGTCAGCTAGAAGTAGCGCTGCGAGCCAAATCTGAGACGGCGTAAAGAGGAAGTAGACGTCTGTTAGTACAGCACTCTTCTTCAGGATTTGGGAGGCCGTAGCATAGGAATCTTCAGTTATTCGATGCTCGACTTGCTGAGGTGTCGCTTTAGTGGCTGGACCACCAGTCTTGTGCGGCAATTGCTGTATTGCTGTCCGTAAGTCGGCCGGGATTTTGTGGGAGCTGTGGTTTGGTCCATCGTAGGTACCATTCACGATGGTCATCATGTCGAGCACTCCTCCCTTCAGCGCACGGAATGGATGCTTGACATCGAAGTTGAAGCGCAGTGCTTGCACAATGAGGTATTCGGGCGCCAGAATCTGCTCTGGGGTGACCTTTGTCTTCTCTGAAGATATGTGTGCCGCAAATGCATCTAGGCTCTGGTGCTCGCTCTCGGCCTTGCCTGCAAGGAACATGGCTGTCCGGCTGATGTTCTGGGCGTGGTAGGTCATGGGCGAGTTGTACAGGTAGAAGCGGCGCAAGAACTGTATTGCCGTCGCGATAGCCACGTCACTGAACTTGCAGTATTTGCCCAAGGCCATAGTGCGTTCGCAAAACTCCTCGACAAACGTCATCTCTTCGTTAACGGTCAAGCAGTCCACCTCTTTATCTGATGTCACCGCATTTGGTGTATTCGCCCCGCTACCATCGACGCCTGAGGTTCCGCTTGTGCTGTCGAATTCCGCTGTGTGAGCGCGTTGAGCGCGCTGTCGCGCAACATTGAGCTTGACGCGCTCGGTGGCTTGGAGGTTGGTTTTTGCGCGTTGGGCGGCGAGCTGCTCAGCGGTGAAGGACCATTGGCGGAACTGCGTCGAGGTACGGTACAGGTCGTCTTCGGTGAGCTTCATTGTGTGTCGAGACGCGGCGAACAGGCGCTGAAGCTGTCGTTGTCGCCTTGGATGATGAATCTCTGAAGCCGCGGCAAGTCGCAGCTTGCGGCAGGTTTAGCCGAGTTACGGCGCGGTTGCGAAGTCGTTCTCTCAGCTTTGCCTCTCTAGCTACCAACATCACTTCTTGTCCATCCTACTAGGTATGTAGAGCAAGCAGCTCTCTGATGCCCGGCTTCTTCTTCGGGCCTTCTCAATAATGCAAGCAGTCCCAGTACCCAGGTACACCACCACATGACATCTCGGCATGCACCTTGTAGTATCCTGGCCAATCACCTTGTAACATCTTACATTGTATATCGACCTCAATCTTGCTCATCTTTGCCGCATCAAGAGTGGTCTTGGATAAGAAGACTAAGAACCAGTATTCAAAAACCATCAACTGCCCTTGGTACTCTTGGTACCTTTGTTTGATTTCTTCTTTCTCAGCTGCTTCATTCACTGCTCATGGCTTTCTTTGAAGATCTTGTCTCTCTTTCAGTCACCGTCTGTTTTGTCTCCAGTCGGGTCCATGACTCATGCTCCACTTCGCGATTTTGCTGCGCTGACTGAAAGTCCTTCCAACGTTCATGGGATATGAGATCCTACCTTACAACACAACATCCGATTATCTGCGATGCCAATGCCAAGGCCAAGACCAATTCTCCGCGATCTACACTCCGCTAACTACCGAATCAAAGCTCCACCGAGATAAGAGCCGGTTTCTATCCGGCGATGCAGTGCACACACTCCGCTCTGTGTCCCATATCTTACGCTCACACATTCTACGCGGCTTCTCGCTAGCACTCGCTACTTTCTTGCCACCATAGCGACACATCTCCAAGAAATTTGCAGCATTTGAAGGTCGTGTAGCTGCCGTCTCTGTCGAATATGTCCGCGGTCTTTTCGGCGGTGGCTGAGAGAGCAATCCTACAAATCCTTGGCACCTTCCGAAATGGGCGTGGTCCGCTCTGGCCGCTGGAGGTCCGCTCACAAGCCACTCTACTGGTCGACTTCGTTACTCCACATTGCGAACGACTGCAGCTTGTCAATTTTGAGCCATAGTTGCTATCAGACCGTCCAGCCTGTAATCAAGCCAAGAGTGGATCTGACTGCGGAACAAATCAGCGAGCACTGCACACCTTCTACCAAGACTTCTTCAACGCGTGCCCAGCTTGCCAAAGCATGCTAACGACCACGATAATGCTTCTACACGAGTCTTGGATGCTTTCATTGGAAGGCGACGGTAACCTGCGATAGGAAGGTACATGGGGTTACATGGTTCACGCAAAGTCATGGCGTCTCTCACGCGACAACGTTGAGTAACAAAATACTTCCGGGATGATGCATGTCAACAGTCTGGGGATATAAGATGGAGGTCTCTGCACCCAGGTTCTTGGGTCATCCTCATCTGCCTACAGTCAATTCGCAGTCGAAATCGCCAAGATGAAGTGGACAACTCTTGTGACCGCTTTTGCCGTGCCTCTGGCATCGGCTGCTGGATTCACCAAGGAGCAATATCGCTCTGGTGAGGTCATGGCGAAAATGATGGAGTCGAAAGAGGTATGGCCGTCTATCATCTCTTGCCGTGGAGGCATCTACTAACGACTGCTCAGTCTGCTTGGGCTAAACAGCGTGCTGCTGGCGCCTACGACAACAAGAAGTGGAAGGACTTCCACAAGAAGCGTGCCAACAAGGACCGCATCGAGTGCAAGCACGGCCGTGTCGAGGCTGTCAAGGGTGATGCCGACCAGACCTACAAGTGCAAGAACATCGTAGGTTTCACAGTTGAGGGGTCGAGCATGCAACATACTGATGTCAATGCAGGACATGTACGACTTCAAGACGCACGAGGAACTTGGCAACCCCGGCGGTGAGGGGTCTGGCTCTTGGGGATGGACATATCATGGCCGCGAATTCATCGCCATTGGTCAAACTAATGGCACTGCGTTCGCTGAAGTCACCTCCAAGGGTCAGCTCGAGTACCTTGGCCGCCTACCGGCCCAGGCCTCGCCTGAAATTTGGCACGAGATGAAGACCATGCAGGAGTACCTCTTTGTCGGTTCCGAGGGTGCGGGTCATGGAGTACAGATCTTTGACATGAAGAAGCTCCTGAAGCTCAACCCCAAGAAACCCAAGACATTTGACATCACAAAAGACCTCACAGCGTGGTTCAACGACCTCACAGAGGGTGGCGGTATCGTGGGCCGATCACACAACGTTGTTACCAACGAGGAGAAGAAGTACGCCGTAGCTGTCGGTTCCGGCGGACGTGCCGGTCGCAACGACACTTGCGCTGGAGGTCTCATCTTCATCAACGTCGATGACATCACTAAGCCTTACAAGGAGGGTTGCGCGCCCCAGGACGGCTATGTCCACGATGCTCAGTGCATCGTGTACCGTGGACCCCACAAGAAGTACTACGGACGCGACATCTGCTACGGTTACAACGAGGACACACTGACCATCTACGATGTAACCAACAAGAAGGGCTTCAACGCATCGACCATCATCTCTCGCACACCTTACAAGGGTGCCTCTTACACCCACCAAGGCTGGGTCCTCGACCCTATGTGGCAGACTCATCTCGTCATGGACGACGAACTTGACGAGGGCGAAATCGACCCCGCGGACGCCAGCCCGGATTCCCCAGCTCTCGACGGCTACCCTGTAACCTACATCTGGGACATCACGAACCTCGAAGCCCCCAAGAACACTGGCTACTACAAGTCCACTACCCGCGCTGTCGACCACAACCAGTTTGTCCACGACGGTCTGGCCTACCAGTCCAACTACCAGGCCGGTCTGCGCATCCTGGACGTCAGCTCTATTCCCCGCCAGCCAGATGGCTCGAAGGTTACTGAGATCGCGTTCTTTGGTAAGTTACATGCGCTCTGAACTAGGTCTTTGCTGATAATTGTAGATGTTTTCCCCGGTGACGACGCTGTTCCTGGAGGCGGTCAGGCGCTCTGGGATGCCGGAACATGGTCCCACTACACATTCCCCAGCGGCTACACTGTCATCAACACCATTGATCGTGGTGCGTTCGTTGTCAAGCCTACGTTTGGTCGTGGTAAGGGCAAATACTTCGGTCAGTACTAAATCACGCATGATATATGCGTATGAAGCTAGTCCTAGATGAAAAATAACTCTTAATAACAACAAGATGCCTTGAGTATCCCCAAGCAACAGAGCCCTCTCTAGAACAAATACATGTGCTAAAACATTATTCACGGCGTGATGAATCACTTTAGAGGTGGCAAGACATTACATTATGCTTATATCATCTATACATCCACCCCCTTCTTCTACTCTCAGTCCCTTACACACATCTAAGCAGTAGCGCTAGTAACCTCAACGGTGACCTCACCGCTAAAGCTGCGGCCAGTCGCACTGCTGACGAGCGTCAAAGGCGCGTTACCGAAAAGCGTAGTGTTAGGGCTGGGTTCCTGGACAACCTGGCTGAGAGAAACAGCTAGAACCATGTTAGCATCCTATCTCAACAAACACGCATCCCTCTACACAGCAAGTTCTATATAGAGGTCTCAAGAACGGGGAAGGCGCGAAACGTACTGGTTCCATCATAAGTGGCAGAGAATCCCTCATCGCACGAGTTGCTCTCCTTGGGCTCGGCGGTGGGGTTGTAGACGTAGGAGCACTTCTTTGTGATGGGCTCGGTGGTCTCGTCCGAGGTGTAGACGGCGGTCACGGACTGCGAGTTGTAGCCGTTGGCGGCTGAGGTCTTCAGAACACTGACGTCCCAGGAGCCGAGCTGGCTGCGGGGAAGGACAGCGGCGGTGGCAGAGGCAGCGAGGCCGAAGACGGTGGCGGCGGAGAAACGCATGTTGATAGTGTTCGAGTTTGGTGGTGGTGGTGTGTGGAAGCGAGTGTGGTTGTTGGAGAGTGTGGGATGTAGGCGATGGATGGAATGGGAATTGGAAGAGAGGTCGTAGCAATGATTATATAGCTGTTGGTAGCATAGGTTGATGTCAGGGTATCCACTGCTTCAAGCTTCTACACCTCGTATACAAGGTTTTTATCCCACTATCCCCGATCTCACTCCCATCACAATGTCACTCTGAATGTCATCGCCTTGCCCTGCGCCTTACGCCTTAGAGCAACCATGACGGGCGCTCACTGCGAGGGCCCAGAGGAGATCATCGCAAGGTTGAGGCAGGGACCTCGCAGGTGCAACGACGATATACGACAGCGCAGGTCGAGCGAGCCATACAGACGAAGAGTCGTGGTGGATGTATTGCGCTTTAGGGAAGTGCGGATGTCAATCTCCGAGTTAGTGCACGCGGGATGGCGCCGCTGTTTGGGCTATTTTTGGGCCGGCTTGCCTAGGGTCGTAGAATGTTCGCGATGTTGATCGGATTGCAAGTCTACAGTCTCGAGGGTTGAGAGACTTTGTAGGCGTGTCAATGGAGGAAAATAACATTGAGTGCCTGTATAGTCGTGATGGCTGGATGCGTAGCAGACGAGCACGTTTGCGCTCAATGCCCCTTTACAATGCTTGCGCTTGGTGCATGGCCATTGCTGTGCTGCCATGGAACATGGGTTCTCGTAGCTCGTCGTACTCTTGTCTGCATTAACCTGTCGACCTTCGTCATTCCTGCAGCGAAGTATTGATTCTCGTATTTTGGCATACTTCCTTGCAGCGCCTGGGTCACAAGTCGTCAATGTTGTCCACAGCGAGCGATGCATACTCTACTTCTGCGCTGGAGGATTCGGCCCGAGCTTTGACAGCGGTAACAGCTCTTTCGTATCCGGAATATGTACCCCAGAATGCACGCCTGAGCCGGTTAGATGACGAAACGAGATGGGTTTATTCAGACGACTGGCCCCACACAGTGCACAGTACGTTCAATGATTACTATTTGGCCACTGAGAATGGTTTCTTCTGTTTGTCATATGAACATAAGCATAAAACATGTCTGGTAACAGTCCATGCGTTAAAAGATACCGTACGCCGTCGCCAATGATGGGTGTATAGACTGAGTGACGAACGCCTGTAGACCCAAAGCAGCCCCTCTGTATCTCTCATCTTCCTCTACACTTTCTCCGCCTTACGCCTCACCAAACAGTCGCGCAGTGATGTCGCCCATGTACGCTTCCTCCAATTCGTAGTCTTCGCCGCCCATCTTGTCAATGCCGACATACTCGAATGCGCCCACGACCGCTTCGACGTCGAAGCCCATGGCAACAAATCGGTCAACAAGCTCTTTGTTGTAACCGTGGTATCTGTGGCTGTCAGCTTGCTATGTAGAGGCTAGACGGCATGGGGCACGTACGCTGCTAACTTGACCTTTTCTTCGTTTTGCTTAGCCTCCTGTCGCTTCTTCGTGATGGACTCTGCAGTCGCACCGCCGCTGCCCTCGGCAATCTCCTTCTTGGGCGCGCCGGCGAACTTGACAGCCCATTCACGAGCCTTGTGCTCAAACTCGGCAGGGTTTCGAATCAGCATGCTAGCCACCTCTGCATCTTGTGGGTCTTTTGGTTCTGGTGTGCTGAGGAGGGACTGGAGGGAGATGAGAGCGGACTTGATCGTGAGGACCGGCGACCATTGTGACGATAGCGTGTCCAAGCAGATAGCGCCCTGTCGAAATTAGCGTCCACTCACGGCTACAGATGTTTTGGGGACTCACTGTTTGCGAACTGACATTGGGGTGCCAGATCTTTGTCTCGAACCTCATGTTCGGTGGTCGAAACGGATACTCACTAGGGATCTTGATGTCGACAAAGTATGTGGCGCCCTCGTACGGTGTGTCCGGTGGCCCATAGAACTGGCCGCGAAGATGTGTTAGGTCATCACCGCTCCCTGCAGGCTCTACTATGATCTGCGAGAGCTTGTCGTTCTGAATGTCGGCGATTTCTTTGGCGATACGCCTCGCACGGTTGGAAGCCATGGTGGGGATGGAGTACAGTCGAAGTACAAAGGTGCAGAAGGGAGGGCTGAAGGCTGGGTACAGTACCGGGCAGGCAGCGAGTGGTACTAGCTCTGGATAGAAGGTCAGCCTGAGGCTTAAGAGGCAGCAGCAGATAAGTGGGGAAGGTCGGTCACGGCGGGTGGATGATGATGCGGGCTCCCCTCTGAAGCTGGCTGCGGAGTCAACTTACGCTGGGTAGCCAAGCTGGGTATTTATGCTAGACGTGTTGGTCGCGTGTAGGGTGTGATTGTCAAAGAAGTACCTCAGAGCCGCCGACGTGGGGGAGCTGGAGGTGATTCAGAGCGGGGCCGAGCACGATTGCTATGTCTCACGTGAATATGGAACAAAAACTTGCAAGCAGAGTCGGAGGAGAGATGTAGCAGAAGCACATGTATTCAGTCATATATAGAGCACGGGTGTGTTTGACGTGTTCGTCGTTATATGGCGAGTGAGGCGAGCGCTGGGAGGGAGGTGAAGCAGTGGCGTCAGACTTGGCATTGAGCGAGCTCCGACCGCCGTGAATCAGCTCGATGTAGCCAGCATCAACATTACAAACACCATCACCGCCTCACCATCGCCGCCGCTCGCAGCAGTGTCTGCACACCCTTTGCACATTCACTTTACACCCCAAGAACACACCTGAACCCAGAAGAGTCTGCGTGATCGCGTGTCATGGTACGCTCGCCCCCATCTAAAGCCGCGGCGGCGCTCATACTGACGACGTGCAGGGTAACCAGCAGTCCAGCGCTGGAGGCGGAGGACCTCCCGGCGACGACAAGAGCAAGAAGGACAAGGTATGTTCTTGTTGATCCTGCAAACGCCGCTTGCTGCACTTGTGCTGCAGAAGCGCCGTCGCCGCATGTCCATGATACTTACGTTTGCCTGCAGAAGGAGAAGCCAAAGTACGAGCCGCCACCACAGCCTACCACCCGCATCGGCAGGAAGAAGAAGAAGGCTGCTGGTCCCAGCGCTGCCGCGAAGCTGCCGACCGTCTACCCCACTGCACGATGCAAACTACGATACCTGCGCATGCAGCGCATTCACGACCATCTGCTACTCGAGGAGGAGTATGTTGAGAACCAGGAGCGGATCCGCAAAGCAAAGGCAGTCAAGGAAGGTGCAGCGCCCGCGAACGTGAACCAGGATCCGGAAGCTGCCGACCGGAACGCCGACGAGAGGTCGCGAGTCGATGACATGCGAGGCAGCCCCATGGGCGTCGGCAACCTCGAGGAGCTCATCGACGATGACCATGCCATCGTGTCGAGCGCGACTGGTCCCGAGTACTACGTCTCCATAATGTCTTTCGTCGACAAAGATCTGCTTGAGCCTGGCGCCAGTATTCTGCTGCACCATAAGTCGGTGTCAGTGGTTGGTGTCCTCACAGACGACGCTGATCCCTTGGTGTCGGTCATGAAGTTGGACAAGGCGCCCACAGAATCGTACGCAGACATCGGTGGTTTGGAGCAGCAGATCCAGGAAGTACGGGAGGCCGTCGAGCTTCCGCTATTACATCCTGAGCTGTACGAGGAGATGGGTATCAAGCCGCCGAAGGGTGTCATTCTCTACGGTGCACCAGGCACTGGAAAGACACTTCTGGCCAAGGCTGTGGCAAATCAGACCAGCGCTACTTTCCTGCGTATCGTAGGAAGTGAGCTGATTCAGAAGTACCTTGGTGACGGACCTAGGCTTGTGCGACAGCTATTCCAGACGGCTGCCGAGAACGCACCCTCCATCGTCTTTATTGACGAGATCGATGCTATCGGTACTAAGCGTTATGAGTCGACATCCGGTGGTGAGCGTGAAATCCAGCGAACTATGTTGGAGCTTTTGAACCAGCTTGATGGTTTCGATGATCGCGGCGACGTCAAGGTTATTATGGCGACCAACAAGATTGATACTCTCGACCCTGCACTGATCCGCCCTGGTCGTATCGACCGAAAGATTCTCTTTGAGAACCCCGACCGTAAGTCTTACAATGTACCCTACCCTACCTGAGACGCACACTGACCCCTGCATAGAACACACAAAGAAGAAGATCTTCACCCTGCACACATCCAAGATGTCTCTCAACGAGGATGTTGACCTCGATGAGTTCATCAACCAAAAGGACGACCTCTCTGGTGCTGATATCAAGGCTATCTGCTCGGAAGCTGGTCTGTTGGCTCTCCGTGAGCGCAGGATGCGGGTACAGATGGACGACTTCCGCGCCGCACGAGAGCGTGTGCTGAAGACGAAGAGCGAGGGAGAGCCTGAGGGGTTGTACTTGTAGGCTTAGCAGGCGCACGAGTTAGGCACGACACGATTTCAAGACTCAAGACGTTATTGACATGTATCAGTAGAACTGGAAGGGCACCGTATACGGTATGCTCACAATCCTGACCATTCAAAGATGTCACCGTTTATCACATCTTTTAGGCTCCCTATGATCCATGATGGCCGTACATGTACTTCGAATGTGTGATCGTTCCTTCCTCCAATTCCATCAAGGATGTGTTGCGCTTACCTCGCGCTGATCATTGATCAAAGCTTGACAACAACAATACCCGTTTCCCATAGTCGCCGACCTCACGCAGCTCGACAAATGCCACTTGCCCATTATTCTCCCAAACATACCAAAGCAATTCAAAACATCCGGATACACCTACGTCAGCACGGACCTAAAACTCGACATGCTGCCTTCAGGCCCACTCACCTTTACTTCGATCGAGCTGCTCGCCCTCAAAAGCGTGACAGGTGAGAGCGCTTCGCTGCGCCTCCAACCCTTCAAGTACATAAAACAGCTTGGCGCTCGATCCACTCTCCTTCACGACTTTATCATCTACGTTGACCCCACAATTGACAGGTTTTCCCAGGCTCCTGCCGTTCCTTGCCGTCACCGGAGGCTTTTCAGATACTGACATCTATACGGCCCATTCCACACACACCCCTTGCCGTGTACCTGATCAAGATGATATCTGGAGACATTGGAGATGCCCCAATGCTGGCTCACCTCAACAAGCCGCAAAAGCGGGCATTGATACTGCGCGATCAGCTTCGCTACCTTGAACCAGCTCATTTGGATACCTTCCTCGATGGTATCAGCGCAGACGAGCCACCCACCTACAGGAACATCAACGGCGCTATACATCCTCAGTTCGCACAAGTTATCATAAAAGTTGGCGCAACCCGCTTTGATCTTGGCAACGTGCTCTTCCCCGAGGAAGGTCAAATGACATATAGAGCATACTTAACGGTAGAAGACGATCGATTTGAGATGCGCACAGAGAATGCACTACCCGAGGATGATACGGAACTAAGCTCGATAGCCATCCACCGCTTCGTCGCAGAGAATATGTTCCCACTGTTTAAGACGAAATACAAAGCCATACACGCAAGGATGGAAAAAATCAACGAGGCGAGACGTGTTGCATACAATATGCTCAACCATCCGCCTGCAAGGTTCATCGAAGGAGAGGTATGCTCGAGACTACAACTGTTTCTTCCTCCCAAAAGCAACACCCCCTGCGCATTACCAGACCAAGGAATGAATGTATACTAAGATTGCTTCAGACATTGACCAGGCTGCACCCAACCAAGCCAAAGGGGAACGGAGAGCCTTCTCGCGGTGAGTAAATACTTCCAGCGCACTCATAGGAGGGTCTAACATTCTGTAGACGGCAGCACTCGCAAGCGGAAAGAAGTCGTTAAGCACACCTCCAACAAGCGTCAACGCGTGGGGCTGGAGACGATCCCTGACACTGTCAAGAGCGAAACCTTCAACACCATACCCACACAGATTAAGGTTGATCTATTCAACAGTGTCGTGAAGGCCGCTTTTCCTAACTTCGACAACCTGATAGTTGCATCCTGGAACGTCGTCTCGGTGTACGCAAATGTTGGCAGTGACTTTCCAGAGCTTCACAAAGCCGTCGTTGAACTGAAAGGAGCTTTAGAAGAGTTCGAGAGTGCTTACTCATCCCCGCGTCCAAAAAGCGGCAGCAAAGGTCGAAAGGACACTACACCTGCTCCACAAGTAGGTACGAATGGGAGCCGAGTGTCAACACCTGTACCTACTGTAACCAAGGGGGTTACCAAAGCCCCAGTCCCAGCCTCTAGATCGAGTTCGATTACGAAGATTCAGGCACCAGAGGATCTCGAAACGAAGATTCCTCGCCATCAAACCGCTGAAAATAGTCCACAGGGCCAGATGCCACCTCCTGATACCGCGCACGTGAGCCAGCAGCATAAGAACGAAGACTTTGAAGGCAACGAACCAAATCCAGAGCCTCGCACAGTGATCAACGCCGACCGCACGGGTGCTCATCCACGCTCAGCGCCTCTAAACGCATCTGAGCATGACATCGCAACCTCAACACCCAACTTAGATCTATCCTTATCCAATGTGTGCGACTTGCCACCGACACAGGAACGCCAACAGAAGATTCGCGAGCGCTCTCTCGGCTTGCGTGGAAGCCCAACGGTACACACCCATCAAGCTGCCCCAGGATCTGAACTGATGCGCAAGCGCCAGGAGTATGCGTCCTCGATCACTAAAGCGAATCGCAGCAGCTCGAAGGCTGCTTTGGGCTATCATTTTCAAGACGATGAGGCGGACGAACAGTATGAGTTTGACCAAGGTGAGCATACAAGACCCTATGAGCAGCGCAAGTCGACACCAGGAAACAGACATACTCTGGTACCATTCTTGGGTAATTCGGTGCTTGGTACGAAAAAGGCAATGGGTAACGCACCTGTAGCCCCGATGCTGCACACTCGGAAGGATGGAGATGGGCTAGGCGGGGACAGCGGTGAAGGAAGACGCATCTGCTAATTCGATGATTACAGAGCAAGTAGTTAGGTATGTATGACGTAGCATGGTTTCTGTAATGCATGTTCATACAGAAAGGTCCAGCAGGAAACAAATATGCTGCTCCTATATGGTCTGTACCATCCGTATGCATGACTCGCCAACTCGTCTACATGTCCCAATCTCTCGCGCTGATTGTGCTCTGGTGCGATATCAGTACATACCTATAAAGGCAGTCCTCGCAGAAAGAAAGCTGCGGCTGCTTTGACATCGAAAAATCACATGAAGTTAGCTCGAGCAAGATGAGGACGAAATTTAAACACACCAACGAAAGCAACGACGTCGGAAGCAACGGGATCGACACAGGGATCTTGGGGCTAATACGCGTAGTTTGAAAACTCGTACCATAATCTTACAGACGAATTTCATTGTTCATCTGCTCCAGAGTTGCTGTGGTTGGCTGTCGTGAAACAACTCTATGCCACACAACATTGGTTCAAAGCCAAGAGCCAACAGCGAAAGACCTTACTATCAACTCCTCATTCGCTCCTTACTGAAATCCAAACCTTGCCCCTGAGTTTTCCGTAACCTTCCAAGCGAATTTCCCTCGTGTACCTGTTCCCAGAATGACATTCCCAGCCGAGCTGAGCAGATCGCTGCCAAAGCGATTTAGCGCCATGGATGAATACAAGCAGGTAGGTAGCACGACCCTTCTGAGAAAGTAGTGTTGCGTAATAGAAACTAAATGATTACCAGCATCTGAATTTATCAGAAAACCAGCGACGGAGATTGAGGAGGAGTTGGGCGGATCAACATGTAGCACATGAGAGTATGCCGCATGGCAAGACTTATGCGGTACTGGCGGCCGAGGGAATTGTGGCGAGGGCGAAACAGGTATTTATTGCTTTACTTGAGATTTCTGTGTAAGCAGGGTGAAAAAGCTTACGGGGTCTCTAGATTCTGGAAGACGAGGACCGATCGAGAGGATCGTCGATATGTTCGAGGGAGGAATGAATGGGTTCCTGCTGATCGATGGACCTGTCACATTTTGAAGCTTGCGCCGTACAAAACGAGCAAGATCTCCTTGTTCGCTCTCAGATACTCGGATACATGTTTGTTGGCGTAGCGAAGAGGTGCATGGGACGAGATGAATGAGGAAGGCACGAAGAAGGGCGGAAGGGCGACATTTCTTCATCATACACCAGGCTAGTATGCTTAGTCATACAACTTTTATTAGGCATCCATCTAACATAATGCTACAACTTGACACAACTCCTCCCTATCCAGATATTTCCTTTTTTTTTTACAAGTTGAACAAAAATGGGAATTATAGTCCGCCCCGTCTCTGATACAGAGCTCCACCGAGCCTGTGTAATCGAATCTCTCGCCTATGCCGACAACCCATTCAATACGATCCTCTTCCCTGGTCCTTTTCCCCCAGAATCTCAACAAAGGCGAGTAGATCAACTCGTCCAGACTCGCAAGGATGACCCGACGACCACATACTTGCAGGCCATCGACGAATCATCGGGGCGCATGATCGCTTCTGCGAAATGGCATGTTTACAAAACGCCGGAGGAAGCGGGCGGAGCGGCCAGGAAAATGGATTTCGGTCCTGGAACTAATCCTGAGGCCTGTAAAGCGTTCTTTGGTGCTATGGGGGAGAGGAAAAGGGAGATCATGGGAACTCGACCGCATTTGTGTTCGTTCTACATTTCTACTCTGCTTTGCACTCATCGTAAGAAGGCGTTGTGATAGTATTAGCTAACTGGTACAGATCTTCACATGCTGCATACGGACCCAGAGTACCAAAAGCGCGGCGCAGGAAGTGCGTTGATGGAATGGGGCAAGCAGAAGGCGGACGAGTTGCGGTTGCCTATATATCTTGAGTCGAGCGCTAAGGGGCATGGCTTTTACCGCAAGCATGGGTTCGAGGATGCTGAGGTGATGACTATAGATCTGAGCGAGTGGGGTGGTAGCAAGACGCTGAAGCAACCTTTGATGATTCGTGAAGCTACTACATCACATTGAGTATGTAAGGAACTCAGAACAACCCTGCTCCATAGTATACTACATATGACAGAGTAGGGAGCGATGAAGGATCAATGGTGTTTTTGGGTATTATTCCCTTGCCCTGAGGTGTTGTAGTTAGTCGAAATGCGCATTGGTTGCAGTTGATACACAGTAGATGATACATAGTAGATCATCGCGTTCGACCATAAACCTTCTTTCGCTTGCTAACCTGATCCGGTCGACGAAGCTCAAGGCGCTGTTCGAATGTATAATGATGGTTGAGTGTATCCACATTTTCAGATCGCGGTGGCGGTGCGAACATCTCGGGTGGAGTTTCTTCCACTAAAACATAGTCGTCTTCCTGAGTGATGGGCTCCGCCTGCGTGTCATAGTGATACTGTGTCTCTGGGTAGCGATGATACCACCATTGAGGAGTACCGCCACGCTCCTTGTCGTCAGTAAATGGAGTCGTGCGCACCTGCACAGTGTCTTCTCGGCACGACCTGGCCTGCGGCTGTACCTGAGCAACATTGTTGGGGTACGATTCGGTCATACTCTCATGTTCACGCACGTCATCTGTGAGTTGTTCGGGTTGATCAAGGTCGATAATTTCTTTCCCGAAGTACTTGTCCTTTGTTGATGTACTTACGCGTTGAAGTTGGCCCATGTATGCTCTATCTGAACCTTCGTAGACAATTGACCCAGAGTTCTGCGAGTCGTTCAGCGTGTGTTCAACGTGAATTCCATGTTCGTCTGGATACAAGCCAGATGCAGTATTGTGACTCTGGTCGGTCTCTACGTAATCGTTGGTGTGAGAGTACTGTTGGCGCTGGTGGAGGAAGCATTCGTGGTCACAGGATGGCTGACTTGCGAACTGCTTACTCGGGTCGCCACATCTGGATAATGACTGAGGGCTGTTGGCACACTGATGTTTGTCAGAAGGGAAGCCTTGACTTGATGTGTGTTTGGATGCGAAGAAGTGAGATGCTGCTTCGTCCTGTAAGATGTCGTTAGAGCCAGTAGGCGTAATATCATCTCGTTCACAAGTCGAGATTTGCTCGATAAGCATGTTCTCGTTATGACGCGGATGCCAGTCTTTGATAGCTCGTTGGTATTCGGCGTCGAATTCTGCCGCCATGTATGGGTGGGAGAACCAGACATGATCCAAGGCTTCTGCCGCTGACATGCGGTCTTCTTCATTCAGTACCAGAAGACGCTTGATAAAGTCCTTAGGGTGGGAGCCGACACTGCCCCACAGAGGGTGGAACTCGTCCTCAAGGATTCTGAGATCGCACTGGGCGGCCAACTCAATGATACGTTGGGCGTCTTCATCCTGATATTGACATCTGAAAATATGCTCACCAGTAAGTATGGCTGCTGTAATTGACCCGATAGCCCACATGTCGATGCTCAAGGAGTAGCCATGGTCGCGTGGAATTGCACGGTTAGCTCTGTGAATCTCTGGTGCAGCGTATTCCAGAGTGCCAACGGTCGTAAACATGCGTTTGAGCTTATTGCTTCTAAGTTCTGCCTGGGTAGTTGAATTAGGTAAGAACCTCGCATTGCCAAAGTCTGTAATGACAACACGAGCACCACTGTCGAGAGATGTCATCAAGATGTTGTCAGGTTTGAGATCCCGATGTACAATATCCCGGTCATGTAGGTATTGGACGCCTTTTAAAACCTGGCGAACAATGACTGCTGCCTCAATGCTTGGAATTCTCCCATGTTTGTACTCAATGTAGGAAAAAAGATCGCCACCAGTCACAAGTTCTTGGAAGATGTAGACAGTGTCCTGACTCCAAAAAACCTTCTGTATGTGGACGATATTAGGGTGGCTGAGGTCTTTCAAAATATTAAACTCGCGGAATGTGCTTTGTACTTTGGACGGCAATTGATGCATAGCTTGACATGAGCTCCAATGTGCCTCACTCGTTACCGTTCGTAGGTCTGCTAGCGTACGACGATCACAAATCTTGTGGAGGTCAATCATTTTGCAGGCCAGTTGATGCTGTGTCGTCTGGTCGATGCCAATCAACACTTTGCCGTAGGCACCTTCGCCGAGTAAGCGACCGGTGATAAAATACCGTGGCGGAAGAGCTTTCTTCTCCCGCTTCTGTGTCGGTGTGAGCATGGTCTGTTTTGCGTTGCCGACCGAATGGTATTTCAATGTCACGGTCTCAGAAAGTTGAAGTTCGTCTCCGTTGTCGAGGAGGAACGTAGTGTTCTTGCCCATCAAGATGCCTTGTCCCTGGGAGCTGGCGCATTCAGCGTTGCTCTTCTTCAGGTAGGTGCCGTTAGTCGAGAGGTCGGTAGCGTAGACGAAAGGAGCTATGTCTGATACAGAGTTTGCTTCGTATAGGATGCAATGAACTCGAAGATGTTCTCTGGAGATGGTGGAGTCGTCACGCCAGCTGTACCGGCTGATGATCACGTCAGTCCTAGTACCAGTCTGAATACAAAACCCGACCTCTCACCAGTCTAGGTCTCTGCCAAGTTTGAACTGCTCGTTACCGCATACTTCAATGCTACCATGTGTGTCTGTAAATGTGAGCCTCACCACTCGTCTCTTGTATTGAATGCAGTCAGACAGTAAGGATCGCAGCCAGCGAGCTGGATATTGAAATACGCCACAATCTCATCCGACATGCTGTACCATACCGCCTTGTTGCGACAATTGTTGGATTGATCGAATGTACTTTGAGATGGTGGGAAGTGATGCGACGCGTGATGCCCCTCCTTGCAGCTAGCGCCAGCACAAGTACGCTAAGCTAAGCGAGCTTGGCGTCGCGCACTCAAAGGAAGCTGCGAGCTTCGGAACTTCTCTTCTGCATCCCACGACACTCATCTCAAAGCAACGTAAGTTTGTAGCCAATCCCCAGCGTCATGCTGCCAACGGTCAATTGAGCGCATGGAGGTGTTCTGTTCTTTGTTGAGCAGGCACTTCTGCGCCGCCGACCCCGCATGACGTGAATTCTAGCTACAGCTACTAACTTCACCTACAGTCAGCCGACAAGATGAGAGCCAAATGGAGGAAGAAGCGCGTCAGGAGGCTTAAGCGTAAGAGAAGAAAGACGAGGGCTCGTTCGTAAGTTTCACTGTACAACCAATTCTCAGCTTCAGAAGGCTAACAATGCGACAGCAAATAAACGTCTCGCCCCCAATCTCAGCAACCACCACCTCAGTCTGAACGATAACGATCACTGAACCCAACGATCTGCGCACTACCTTCTGTCCGCTCAAATCAACTGTTTACTCAACTACGTTGCCCAGCTACGTCATACGGCAGACACGCGACACGAGCTTCAATCATCCCACGGAAGGCGACTGCTAGGTTGAGGATGGTATAGGACGCTGGTCAACTACCCATTGAGGTCTTCGAGAGTTTACTTGAACACGATGGTCACTCTAACACCGGCTTGTTTTCCACTTGTGGAGGCAGCCTTTGACTGATACATCTCCGTGTGGAGACATGAAATCGAATGAAAAAATGCTTCACGACAAATATCCGTCCCTTTGTGTGAATTTGTGATCTTGTGATGTGCGCTTGCCGAGAGAGCTTCCCCGCATTTCGAGCTGTGACGTTCAGTAGGGCAAGGTCGCGGCCGTTAGCTGCCGACTACCGAACACTCCAGGAAATTTCGTGAGAAGAGCATGTGAACAATGTCGATGCAATCGCATTCAGAAGGTGTACAATGCTACTGTAGAGTGTGTAGGAACTACAGTACTGTATGAGGTCAGAATATGCATCTCGTTGGCGCTCGAACAAGCTTGATACAATTCGCAGACAAGAATTGCAACATGTAAGATATTGAAGAGGTGAAGAGAAATTGTATTAGATCCAGCCGCTCGCAGACGACCCACTAATCTGATCACAGCCATCATTCATCCTAAAGATATCCAGGCGCCGAAATGTGTAATCTGCATCTCTGATTGACGTTACGGCCTCAACATCCAATCGTCTGCAGACTTCCTCTCCTCGCTCTGTCGCATCTCCCCACCCACGTGGACCTCATGAACAATATGCACACCTACAGGCTCGCTGTTGCGTCTAGATTGCGGCACCTCAGTAGCCCAAGCATGAGCTGAGAAACACTCTGAGGTCGTCTCAACGACTGACTTGTCGACATCGTGATCGCTGGAAGTCGTGGACTGTTGCGAGAAAACTGGCAAAACGGGTTGATGACGACTGCTACGAGTGAACATGCTCTTGAGCAACGAAGAGTATGACGAGTGTCTCCCGTGTCGTAGAACTGGCGTTGTTGATGAGATTGACGGCGGATGAGTATCATCCATGGATTTGAGAGCAACAGAGTTGTTGGTAACGCTGTTGTTGAAAGTGCTTCCACCAAAGCTGCTCATCCTGGCACTTCCCTTGAAGAAGTATGTCTTCGCCTTGCTTACACATGTCGAAGTCCACGACCTCGCCGAGATAAAGCTTGAGGGTGTCGAAGTGCCGCTCTCGCGCATATTGTACAGCGAGGGGAAGATCTTGCCTAGACCGATGAAGAGTAGTATCTTCTTGTAGGTGTTGTGCGCATCTGTACCCGTACCAAAGACAAAAAAGACTATGTAGCCCAGGACTACCTGTCCCCATTTGTCGATGTGTACTTGGCCATTGGAGGGGAACTTGAGGATGGCAGTGCGTTGGTCACCGTGAAGCTCTTCCCAATTGTCATCCCATTGAAGCTTCGCCATCTCAGAGTAGAAGTAGTAGAAAGCGTAGACCGAGTAGGGCATAACGATGAGGATCAGAACGATGCAAATTGTGAAGAGGCGGATGAAACGGGACTTCGTAGTGTTGCGAGCAGTCACAAGCCTGGAGAATTCGCTTCGGTAACGATAGAGGCGGAAAAGGAGGAGTGCTGGATATCTGTCAGTAAGACGATATTCGGCTTGAGTACTGTAGCACTCACCTGCATAGTATACAGCAACGATCATAGTAATGGGTGCCCACATAGCACTGAAGACTAAACTTTTCCAAGATGGACGGTATGCAGAGATGCAGCCTTCAATACTCCAGATATTGTACCGAACAGACTGTACAGGAATGTGCAGCAAGATCAGGACGATAGGATATCCCCAGCACCATGCAAGCTCGACAAGTTGCGCCTTGACTCTGCTGTTTCTGCTCGGCACCACGGTCATCTTTCGAGTATCCATAACCCTGGCAAGTCTTCTCAGAATCATGGCTACAGAGGCACACAATCCGCCTTGCGCTCCGATCTGAACGCGTACATTGATGTCGCACCACACGATGCCGTCCCACCACTCTTTGAGGTCGTCATGCGGCCATAGTATTGGATTGATGCCAAGGGAGAAATTTGTCAGAATAATCCAGAGGACTAGTGAACCGGCTGCAACGTTTCGTTGTGAGAAGTGCCATACCAGAGGCGCGATACAGAGGAGCCAAGAAAGCCAAGCAAGGATTGAGTAGACGATGGCTGTAGGGTAGATTGGGAATTCCCTAGTGGACATGATGCCTGTGGGGTCAGTTTCCTGTGGCGGTAAGAAGATCATCCTGGGTAACGTACGGCCGGGAAGTTGTAGATTATGCAATTGAGGAACAAGTCTAGTATGGCTGGTTGACTGCAAGAAACCGTGGTTCAAGCAAAGTGTGATATTCGTTGACCGATACTTCCTGTGGATATATGAGTGCTGAGTGTAGTGCTTGACTGAGATTTGGAAGGCCTTGATGTGGATTAAAGTTTGATTCCGAGGGTTTCAACGACAGGTTCCAAGAATATAGAGTCGGAAGGAGAGGAGAGAGTACAGGATGATAAGCAACCACCTCTGCTACCCATACTGGCACTGCACGATTGAGCCAGGCGTTTTTGAATAGGTGTCTCAGTCGTCAATACGTCTCAATAGCAGCGTCTGTTTGACATGAGTGAGCTGGAAGGTGAAAGTAAGTTGATCACATTGAACTCGGGCGTGTCCACGGTCGGCAGTAGCAGCAATGTATGGCTTCTGTTCCACAAACTTCCCATGGTCTCACCGAGCCTCCGGCTCTCATATACTTTTAGTTGGTGTAGGTGATATGGTGTCCGAACATGGTTTGACCAGAACAGGTCGTCAATAGGGTCTGAATACAGAAAAGTCAAGGCGTTCGCCAACACCAAACGAACGCACCAGATCAATACTCCTACTGATCCGGAATGCCAGCTGTATTTGCCTAATGCGTAGACATTCTCCTCTGCCACAACTTAGGTCGACCCGGCACGCTGACCGAGGTGCTGCACAAGGAGAAGTGCTTCTGAGTTGGCGTTGGTAGCCAAGTTCATCGAGGGCGTTGTAATATGAACGAAACATTCACTGTTCATAATCAATTGCAAGTAGGAGGAAAATGTAGGAGGAGGAAATCGTGGGAAGAGGATGCGCGAAGAACATCCCAGTATACAATTGCCCAGAAGCAGCCTAGTAGTGACGTAAATAGTGTTGCGCCTTCCCGAGGTATCTTCCGAACTCTCCACGGCACGCGAGCGCCGTACTACGAAATGTAGCATCACCGCATCACTGCGCGTCACCGATGGCCGCGCCAAACACCTCCGACCTCTCTGCTGCTGTCGACGTCCACGTATGCTGGGACTTTGATGTCAAGGCGCATTAGGCTTCCACCATCGGCCATCTCATTGCGGCTGCACGATGGACGGCGTGCCTACCAAAGGCCTCAACTCTGACCCTCAGATCCCCTCTCAACTGCGCCAGAGGATGTTGAACCGCGCTGCCACCTTTGCTGAGGGTGCGCAACCCTCACCTGCGCGTCCTCTTCGACGCCGAAGCTCTCTTTTGTCCGACCTCTCGGACTCGCGACACTCATTTCGATCCTCGACCGACAACCTCCTAAGGGGCAACGACTCGACTAAGCTTACGTCTGTAGAGGAAGGTGCTCATTGGATATCAAGTCCGGTCATATTCGCAGTGTTTCCTGCAGTTGCTGGGCTATTGTACCAGAACGGAGCTGCCATCTTGACGGATGTCTTTACTCTTGGTCTAGCATCATGGTTCCTGCACTGGTGTTGCACTTTTCCATGGTATGCTACTTTCTACCGCAAGAAGATATACATCAGATCACTAACCAGGATTTAGGACCTGGTATCATTCAGCCCAGCAGCGAAGATATCTCGAACCGGACGAAGCCCCGTTTGATGACACTATCCTCGAGGAAGACGAAGATAGCATTACTGGTCTAGAGGACAATGCAGATTCAGTACCAGAAGACTCAAAGACTAAGCGACGTGTTGATGCAACAATCTCTACATTAGCACAGCAAGAAGCCAGCAAATCACTGAGACGACAAGAGCTTATGGCATTTGCTGCATGCTTCATTGGGCCCTTGGTAGGAGCCTATCTCCTCCATGCCCTTCGTGGGCAGTTGACGGTCACAGAGGGGCTAGTATCCGACTACAACCTTACTATATTCGTGATGGTTGCAGAGCTCCGACCGATTGCACGTCTCATGAAGATGCAAGAGGAGCGTATGTTCCATCTCCAGCGCATTGTCAAGTCAGATCCTCGAGAGCTGGTCAATACCAGCGATGCACAAGCTATAGCACAGCGACTGTCAGAGCTGGAGGATAGAATGAGCGGACCAACTACGAGCAATGACATCGAGACAACTCGAGTTGCCGCCGAAGTGCGACAAAGCATACAAACACAACTAGACGCTATCACGAGGGCTATTCGGCGGTATGAGAAGAAGTCGGCAGCGCAGACGATTCAGATCGAGGCTCGTTTCCATGAAGTCGATGCACGTCTCAAGGATGCGTTGTCTTTGGCAGCAGCGGCGGCAAGGACTGGACAACGACCGGGTATCATCTCTACGGTTATCACATGGATGGTCAATCTTGTCAACAATGCGCTGCAGATAGCGTGGGACATTGCTTTGTACCCACTCCGTACCGCCCTAGCTGCAGCCGTCACAGTCAAATCGCTATTCATCAAGGATGACGAGCGTCAAGCGCGGCGACGAGCAAAGGGCCAGACGAGTGGACACTCTATACCAAACTCTAGGATGCAGTCCAAAATTGGGCGATAATATCGTTAAGCTCAAACCTAATAAACCTATTCTTCTCTTCTCATTGCTCTTAGATCCTGGTTACTCGTCTGAACAGATCACTTTGAGATGCAGCAAATGCTGATAACAGCAGCTTAAAACCTGCGCTTGGATCACGACGATGAAGAGAACCAACAGGTTACAAGATGTAAGCACTTTGTTCACAAAATCCCTATGAGAGATGTTGCAGTACCCAGTACTACGTGCCATTGAAATCTCCAATATCTTCGTTTGCATCCATATGCTCGCCTGATTGATCATCAAGGAGACCATGTCCTGCCAAATGAACTCCACCAACGCAGAGATATAGCAATCCCTATCCACCTCCTTCCAAGACCCTAGGTCTCCACCTCAGCCTCAGCCTTAACCTCCGCCTTAACCTCAACCTCACCCTTCGCACCTCCTTCCTCTCTACCAACCTCCCCCTCCTCATCCTCAACCACCACCTCCTCAGACTTAACGCCCTTCTTCTTCTTCGCCTCCCCTTTCTTCGCCTCCCCTTTCTTCGCCCGCGGCTTCTTACTCGTAACCGGCGTCTCCTCCGCATCCGCATCCGCAGCCCCGTCACCATTACCATCACCATCATCAGCAGCCTTGCGCTTCTTCGACGCCGCACCAGCACCAGCAGAGCCCTTAGCTTTCGCAGGAGCGGTATCAAGAACTTCCCAGCCTAGCTTCTCATACCGCTTCTTCATCTCCATGCGGAGCTTCGAACAGCGGATTTTGACGCCGTTGTAAGAGGCGCCGGCTAAAAGAGAGTGTCAGCGAAGATTGGATGGAGAGAGGGGAAGGGAACATAGGCGAAAGGAGAGGTTGAGAGGGAAAACGTACCAGGTAGGGCAGTGACGAATTTCTGGTAATCTTCTGTAGTGGGGTTGCGGCCGAAGGTGAGAATGAGCAGCTGCGAAATCTTGTTAGTGGTGGGGAGGTGGAAATGGGGAATTGGAAGCGTACAGCGCGGTCGTTTTCAGGTGTCCAGCCGAATTTCTGGCAAGTGTTAGTGATAGTTGACACAATGGGATGGAGAGGATTGCGTACGGTCTCGCCAGCCTCGCTGATGGTGGCATCGGTGGTATAGGTGGTCTTCTTCTTGGGAGGCATGTTGGTGGATGGTGGCGAGGTGGATGTGTATTCGAGTATAGTGTGTGAGGTTCTACGAAAGAGCACGGTAAGTCGATGGTAGATGTCAGGTATGAGAAAAAGGATTGTTGGTTTATATGTGTAGATACTGAGGGGTGGGCGCCGTATCCATGGTGATGGTGAGCAGCGGTCGAGGTGAAGGTGAGTGGCAGCGTCGAAAACAAGTTTGAGCTGCGCCGCTGGAGCTGGAGCCTCTCACCCTCACCAGCTTCTCACCCCGCACTTCTGACTGCAGAGGTGAATAAAGTATTAGATTCGACTTTTCTCATCTTCTCTTCTAACTCCTTCCCACAACACTACTCTACATCACGCACAAGAACCTTCAGCACCATTAACCCTTCAATCAACAATCAACATGCCACCAAAGAAAGCCGTCAAGGGAGCCACTGGCGAAGCCAACGAGGGCGTAAGTGCAACAAACCCACTCCCGACACCAATCAGTGACTGACAACGAAGCAGAAGCTCACCTGGGAAGGTCCCAATGACTTGAAGCTCTACGCTCTTACATTCGGCCGCAAGATCACGACCGCCGATTTCGAGAAACTATCCACAGCCTTTCCAGGTACGTTGTTCCATTGCCCTGCCTGTTGCGTCCTCTGTAACTGATGCCTCATAGGCGCGACAGCCGGCGCTATTCGCAACCGCATCGGCCATTTTCGTAAGCAACAGAAAATGTTCAGCGAGGAACTGGGCTGGGAGGTGTTGGGCGGCGAGACGCCTGCGAAGAAGGGAAAGGCAACTCCCTCTAAGCGTGCGTCGTCTGAGGATGGTGAAGTCGACACGCCTACAAAGAAGCCGCGTACTCCACGCAAGAAGAAGGAAGTGAAGGCAGAATCGCCGGAGAAGAAAGACTCTGGAGCTGAGGATGACGAGGACGTATTCGGTGGCGTCAAGTCGGAGCCTGAGGAGATCTGAGGTGGTTCTGCGAGAGCGAAAGGGATGCAGTCTAAAGCGAGTGAGCGATTTTCGCTCCGCTTCTTGAGTGTCGATGGATCGCATTGGCAAGCTATTGAGTTTGGCTTCTCGAAGGTACATACGAGCGCTTCAAACCAACTGTGACTAAGCATACTGGATAAAGTGTTAGTCAATCACAGACAATATCGAACAGCCAATGCAAACATGTGAAGTGTCAATTGAAGTAGATGGTAAGGTATCCCATTAACGCCGTGTGCCAGTCAGTCCGGCTGTCATGCCAACGCCGTATGATGCATCTCAATCTTCCAAGTTCCTATGCTCCGCCGTTCTCCGTACTCGCCCTATTTGTCGCCCTTCTTCTTTCTTAACGTATTTCCTGCACCTTCAAAATGCTTTGACTCCTTCTGTTCGCCTTCATCAGCGCCGTCCTTGTTCTTGACTGGCTTAATCTCGTAGCCAAAGAAGAGCTTGCCCGGCGGTAACCTCAACGGTTGTGGACCGTTTGTGCGTCGTACCGTTGGCGGAGGATTTGTTGATTGGCCGGCGATAGGCGTGGAAGCTTGTGGAGTGGGTGCCTTACTACCCTTCTTTGACAGCTTGTGGCCGCCAGTGAGAAAATTGGAAGACACGGCCTTCGCTCCGGCAGCCGCGCTCGTCGATGAGGGCGCAATTGCAGCGTAGTTGATAGCTTGAGCCATGGTTCCTTGAGAGTGTAGCGTCCCGCCTTTACCAGCCATGACACTTCGTGGTGTGCTGGTTCCACTCGTCCTCTCAGGTTCCTTGTAACCCACAGGTGGTGCAAAGTCCACAGACAAGTCTGTTTCTATGGTACACACTGCCTTACTGGGGTGCTCTGGCTTGGCCTCGAGAACTGCAACGCTGTATACGTTGTCGTTATATGAGAATGTGAAGATGTCGCCTGTAGTGAGACATGCGAAGTTCCGGAATGCGTTCTCGAGGACGGCCTTGGGGTCTGAGATCTCGAGGAATGACGAATCTTGTGGCTGCAGTTTGATGAATGTTCCGAGCGGGATGTCCGTCGATTTGACCTGTATCAGATCGCCAGGCTCAAGTAGAAGCGTCTGCATTACCTGTTGAACCGTTGTTAGTGACACGATAGAGTTGCAGGTATGTGTACACGAACCCAGTACGGCAGGTAGATCTTGCCTTCCTCCGCAATGAACTCCAGCACACCAGCGTGTGTCTTCTTTCCATCTTGTGCTCCATTGATCAGCTCGAAGAGCATAGGGTATGTGATGTGAAGTCGTGTAAGCTTGTCGAGCGCACTGGGTGGTAAGAACACCTTGCCGCCGTGGTTTGCCTCCTCACGATCTGGCCCGGGCAACATGGCAATAGGGTAGCAGCGGAAGTATTCGTCAAAGCGTCGAGGTCCACCACGACGCATGGCCTGGTATGCAGCCATCGGGTCGTCTTCGCCGTAGAAATTAGGATTGAACTGGGTCACTTAGTAAGAGTGTCTTGAAGTGGTGGGGTAGTCCTTACCATGGTTGGAATGTGCCAGTTCAGGCGGGGTGTAGGGCACTGGGAAATACGGCGGTCACGTTCAGTGGAGTTGAAAAGAGGGCGAGAGGGTCAAGGTAATATGGTGGTGGTTTATTAAAGGTGATGGAGACTTAGGCAATGACGAACTACAGGTGAAGATGGTCCGGCTGTCTGATCAGACCAGTCGCGCAGTCGCGCGAAAGTCTGTGCTCAAGCTCTCCAGACGTCACTGAGTGTACGTTCACAAAGTCTCACACGTCGTCTTTCTGACACTTTTACGTTTTTCAGTATGGCAAGTTCTAGTGGCAAATTCAATCCTGCGCGCCCGAAACGTGATGGCGATCACTTCACCCGTACACATCACCTAGATGCTGGCGAGCCGTCAGCGAAGAAGCCTCGCTTTGACCCGCGGAACCCCTCCACGCTCGTGCAAGATGCGGAGGAAGATGAAGACCCTGCGCTCGAGGCAGACGTCATCGGAAAGGGCGCAGGCATAAAGCGTAATGCGGTCAATATCGATGGCTACGACTCAGACAGCTCTACCGAAAACTTCGACTCTCGCGCAGAAGCCAGGAACAAAAAAGTAGCGCCTGATCCGGAGGATGACGACGATATGTTTGCCGAAGACGACAAGAACGACGAGCAGGATGAGGACACTCGCAGAGATCAGACGAAGAAGAAGCAGCTGAGGTTCTTGGATAACGACGAAATTGAGGGGCAAGAGGCGGAGAGTAAAGCGGGTGGCCACGTTGCTGTAGACTTCACAGGCCAGAACAGGGATACAGCAGACGTGGAGAGTAGTAGCGAAAGCGGCGACGACGAGGAGCGTGACCGCTTGGACTCGGATGTCGATGAGGAGATTGGCGCTGGCGGCAAGAAGAAGCATGCGCCCAAGCTTGACGCTTTCAACATGCGCGCTGAGCAAGAGGATGGTCGCTTCGACGAGGCTGGTAACTTTGTTCGCAAAGCGTACGATCCAGAAGCTGCCCAAGACTCGTGGTTGGAAGGAATATCGAAAAAGGACATGAAGCGGGCCAAGGAAGCGCAAGACATGAGAGATGCCGAGCAAAAGGCTCGAGAACGGGCGGAGGACTCCATCATCACCAGCGATGTCTTGTCGAATCTTATTGCACGCTTGGGTGTTGGCGAAACACCCATGGAAGCTCTGGTACGCTACGGCAAGGCAGCACCAAAGAAGCAGAAGGCTAGCTACAGCAAGAAGAAGAAAGATCAGAGCATGGATGTCGACACCGCTCCAGCGCAAGAGGCAGCAGCAGCCAAGGCGAAGGAGGCGATAGACACTATCACTGAGTGCGCAAGCCGTTTAGAGGACCGAGGCATGGAAGACATCTACGAGCTCGAGCGAGAGATGATCATGCGGCTGTACAAGCGCGACACTGGCGAAGACTGGAAGAACCCACACCCAGAGAAACCAAAATGGGAGTTCCGCTGGCTCAATGCGCCCGAAGAAGACATCAACGGACCCTACGACGAGGCCACGATGCGAGCTTGGGACGAAGCTGGGCAGTTTGCTGCAGGCGCTGAATTTCGAGAAGTTGGCCAGACATTGTGGGCGCAGATTCTGGATCTCGACCTGTGAAACCGCTTCACCGGCCATAGATACCAGAAGACCTGGTATGGCCACGCTTAAGCTACGACTTCACTTACTGTTAGTACGTCTTTACGGATAAGAATTGCAGTGCGACCACGCCACAAGGATGCAATATCGTCACAACAGAGGACTGTTCTGGATGTATCATTTTGTGCAACGCGTCGATGCAAGCTTCCACGACAGCGGAAGCGGCCGGCTACGCTGACAGGTGCAACAATGCAGTGTCGCTCGCAATAGACAACGTGACTTGTATGCAATGCGGCCAAGCGATCCTACCAGTGCATCTCCCATGCATACAGCCAGTCGGAAACAACAGAAAAGCGGGAAGCCGTCGCGATCGCTCGGAGCGGCTGCTCTGGCAGGTTATCAACGCTAGTAGATCAAATGGAATGCAGTGCAGCATGCAGTGCAACCAGAACTTCGGCTGGATGACTCGTTTGACGGGCCTATGCAGGTAGGAGGATGTTGACGCCAACATGACGAGCTACAGATGTGCAGCGAGCAGTGTTCGTGTCCAGGATGGACATGCAGTGTCAAACTGGTAAATGTCTACTGTAATCTTGCTTTGCTCCCGAGCTGCGCCGTGAGTTGCAATGTGACTTGGAGGCTGCTCAGTGGCAAGGGCAGCTGATGCCACCACCACGGTACTGGAGGCTGTGCAATTGACCTCGTGCACCGTTGTCCGCACACCCTTACGTTGACATTGAGATGGAAGTCGTAAAGCAACACATAGATTCTGTAAAAAGTGCGTAGAGCGTGCCGAAAGGCAAAGTGCGGTGAAACCAAGCAGTAAAAGCAGCATGCGATGATGATAGGGTGCTGTCCACGTTCATGAGCGAGCTACAGGTGACGGCGCGACCCTTGGACGGCCCGTTGGACTTCCAGAAGCCAGGAGAACGATTCGGGCCGGCCAGTTGGCAGCGAGTGAGTCGAAACACGCTGTAGCCTGTGAGGCATGCGGTGCGCGCTCAGTAGGACTCGTGCACTCGTGAGGCGCGAACCTGGTCAAAGTGGCAGGCTGGAGATGGGTGATTAGATGACAGGGGGTGCTGGAGCCTGTTTGATTCCATTGATTGGTGTGCAGGCGCGAGAGCCAATGACGGGCGCAAGTGGGTGCCTCAGCGCTGCATCTGCCATGCCCCTCAGCGGTGGCCGTGTGCGCCGTCGATAGAGTGAAACGCTTGCTTGCTTGTGCCTACTATTCGTTCTACTGGGTACTAGCTGTTTCCTGCAGGCGTCGAGGTGTCAAGTGTCGAGTGTCGAGTATCGAGGCGTCGCGCAGCCGTCTCCCCGCTGTTAGTGGGCTCGTCGTGCGAACAGATTTCACAGTGCGCGCAGGCAGCCTCCCTCCTTTTCGCCCTCTGCCCTCTGACCCCCTCGCAGCCCCTTGCGCCGTTGACTCGACGCGTGTGTTTGGCGACGATTGACTCTCTGACGTCTGCTTAGCCCGCAGCCCGCAGCCCGCAGCCCGTGACCCACCCGCCAGGCGGCTCATTACGCTCATTACCAGACGGCCAGCAGAAAGACGAGCTGGGTCGAGCTGGGACGAGCTGGGACGCGCAGGGCTCCGCAACACGGGTCCTAGCCAAAACACACACCACGCCGGCCCACGACACGCCCGCCAGCGCCCCGTGAGGCGTCTTCCCCTTTTTTCCCCTTCGACGACCCTGCTGCACCTGCGGCCCTGTCAGGACTCAGGCACACGCACACGCACACGCTCGCGCACACGCACCGGCACCGGCAGCGCTTGCGCCCTCATCTCGGACCCTGTCCGCTACGACTCGCGTCTCTTGGCATGGTTGGTCTCTCGAGCCCTAATTATTTTCATCGCCGCAGCCACCGCAACGCAACCCTCACGACACCACCCACCATGTACTCCGCCTACGACCAGCAGTCGTCGCGGTCGCCCGGCTCCCACCGCAACCAGCCGGGCACCCTCAACAGGATGCCCTCGCGCCAGTTCGACGCCTACCAGCAGCAGCTCGCCCAGCCCGCCCTGTACCCCCAGCAGCAGCAGCAGCAGCAGCAGCAGCAGGACGACCACCAGCGGGGCTACGACCAGCCGCGCACCTACAACGACCGCCTCAACAACACCGTCCACGCCGCCTACGGCTACGACATGGCCGCCCACCAGGGCTGGAACACCAACGCCTTCTCCCAGAACGGCCTGGGGTCGCTCGGCGGTGCTGCCGGCCAACGCATGAAGTCGCAGACCCGCGGCGGCGGACGCAGCGCCCTGCCTGCCGTAAGAAGACGCCGTGACACCCCTCTCTCCCACAGGCTTGCTGACACACTGCCACAGGGATGGATGGAGCCCCCGCCGCCCCAGCAGCAGCAGCAGCAGCAGCAGCAGCCCCAGGGCCTGCCCAGCTTCGCCCTCCCCGGCCTGGGCAACGGCAACGCGGGCGCCATGCTCAACACCAGCTACGGCCACGACGTCGACGAGGAGCTCATCCCCACCGCCATCGTCATCAAGAACATCCCCTTCGCCGTCAAGAAGGAGCAGCTCGTCCAGCTCATGACCGACCTGCGTCTGCCCCTGCCCTACGCCTTCAACTACCACTTCGACAACGGCGTCTTCCGCGGCCTGGCCTTTGCCAACTTCACCACCGCCGAGGAGACGGCTGCCGTCATCGAGTCCATGAACCACTTCGAGCTGAACGGCCGCAAGCTCCGCGTCGAGTACAAGAAGATGCTCCCCCTTGCTGAGCGCGAGCGCATCGAGCGTGAGAAGCGTGAGCGCCGCGGCCAGCTCGAGGAGCAGCACCGCCCGCTGGGAGGACAGCTGCACTCGCAGCCCTCTTTCGGCTCGCTTGCGTCGCACTCGCACTCGCACATGCCTGCCGCCTCTCCCTCGCCCGTCTCGGCCATGCGCCAGCAAAGGTCGCACATTGGCGCTCCTGAACGCGTCGCCAGTGCCCCTGTCGATGTCGATTTGAACGACCCGCAGAACCTGCAGTTCTACTCCCAGCTCCTCATGTTCAAGGAGTCTCCTGAGCGCGATAGCATGACTTTCCCTTCCTCCTTGGCACCCCCTCAACGCCGCATCATCCACACCCTGGCCCATCAGCTTGACTTGGCTCACGTGTCCAAGGGTTCTGGCGACACCCGCCAAGTGCACATCTTCAAGGTACACAACAACCAAGGCCTTAGCCCTCCCATGCCGCAGATGCCCACTAGCCATCCCACCGAGCAGCCGGGACGTCGTGGCCTCAACCGTGCTGCGACGACAGACTTCAGCGACGTTCGTGCTTCTGAAGGTTTCTACAACGCTTTTGGTAGACAGGCTTCGGGCCTGCTAGGTTTCCCAGACTCTCCAGGTGGCCTGAACGCAGTACCCAACCTTCGAGGCGCCAAATCGTACGCGGATCTTCGCTCCTACACTCCTTCGCCAGCACCCTCCACCGCGAGCCATCCCGTTGGACGTCCTGGTGGCATTTCGCTCGAAGGCCTCGGTTTCAGTGGCAGCGCTACCAACCCGAATGGGACACCTACGGCAGGCTCCATGTCGCAGAGGGATGAAGGCCTGCTGGAGAGGCAACTAGAGCGCATGCAGCTCGGTGGAACTTTTGGACAGAGTGGCAGCAGCCCCCGGTCGCTCCGCCAGATGACATCTTGGGAGAACCCCGGCCCAATCGGTGGACACCGCGCCTTCAGCTCCAACTACGATGACCGCCCATCGAGGCAACCCCGCGGCCCGCTTCCAGAACGAGGCCAGGGCTTCAGCCGCCCCCGCCAGAACGGCCACCAGGGCCGCGGCAGCGACGAGCTCTCGTCGCAGTCCAATGTTGAGATTCTCGTTGGCCAGTGAGCATCCTTACTATACAATGGACCACGATCCCACGCTACGACAATGTAACGCACACCTACCGCTCATTACATGACAACACGCTCGCGAAAACAACCCACTATGAAAGATGATGACGTTTACGGCCTTGGCCTTAGCAATGGCACCCACCAGACAAGCACAGGATTGACTTTTACGACGTACGACGCATACGAAGAATGATGCTACGAGGGTAGAGAGAGAAAGAGAGAATCAGTATACTACACTACACAGCTTCAAGCACCCATGCTGCAAAGCAAAATCATTTCCCCCCCGAAACCATTTTTCCGGCATTTTTCTTTGAGATTTTTTTCTTATTTTCTTTTGGGAACGTTGTTGTTGTCATTGTCAGATTTGGGGGACACTTTTTTTATCTTATTTTATCCTATTTTGAGAGACAGATATTGAATGAGAGAGAGATATTGAATGAATGAGAGAAAGAGAGAGAGAAGAAAAAGCTATCATGAATACACATCACATCACATCACATCACAGCCATGGAGCCCGTGGGCATTTAGTTACCTTATCTTATTGTTATCCATCTCCCCTTTAACCTTTTTGGAACCTTGTTATCAATGAAACTTGTACTACTTCCTTTTCTCTTTTTCCTTTTTCACTTTCTGCTGGTGTTGCTTTCTATCTTTTTTCTCTTTCTTGTTGATAACTCGAAGAAAGGCATTGGATGGATTATATATCTCAACTCACCCCTCTTAGTTTTTGTTGTTCTACTACGTGGTAGTAGAAGTGATGATACTCATCGTGGTGGTGATGGCTGTTTTAGGCCACCACGCACTAGGCAGGTAGGAGTAAGGTCTGCACTAAGGAAGGGAAACGATGGAAACAGGAAATTGGGAAATTGATGGAGGAGAAGGTATAGGTGGTTGTGGTTGGCATGCCGGGGGGGGGGGGGG
>JAPEUT010000022.1:0-163292 GCA_027946375.1 Neodidymelliopsis sp. IMI 364377
GAGAGGAGGTATAGTGGGGCAGAGAGTTGGGAGGGGGCGGAGAAGGCTTGAGTGAAGGTGTGGTAGATGGGAGGTTCCGGGAGTGAGGGATGTTAATGTTTAATGTGTAATGTTTAGTGTGATGTGTTCAGAAAGTAATGATATAACGCGATACGAATGCACAACTCGTTGCTGTTGAACTAGAGGTGGAAAGGTTTGACATCTTGAGTAGTAAGTGTCTGGAAGAGTAGAGAATGAGCAGATGCAGTAGCCAAAGTTTTGCATGTTTAGCGACGCGCATATACACAACACACTTCCTCCAACATCATTCTCCACCTACCATAATCATACCCGTACCACATCTACCGCTGAACCAAACAGTAAAAAATGCTCGCAAGAAGCCAAATTTGACACCTGAAGAGCGAAAAATAATCGTTGACAAGTCAAATGCAGGTCAGTCTACTGCAGAGCTCATGGCCGAGTTTGGACGCGATGCGTCAACCGTTACCTGCACCATCAAGAACTATCGCCAGCGCTCAACAACACAAGAAGCGCCACGTAGCGGTAGACCATCCCTCCTATCGCATCACCAGAAAAAGCTCATATCTCGCGCTGTTCGGAAGAAACCCAAGATGAAGTACTCGGAGCTCAGCGAAGTCGCCAAGATTGTAGTGCCTGATGGGACTTCTACTTGTTCGCCCAGTCGCTCCACCATCTATCGATATCTCAAGAATGTAAGTGACGTTCGATCTGTGATTAAGCCAAGCGCTCAAGGCGTGCCAGCATACGGTAGATGAAGTTGACATAACCTGCAGAAGCCCGGCGATCCAGACCCGCGTACCTGGCGCAAGCCTTGCAAACATGACGGAATCTTGATACCTAGTGATCAACAGCGTGCGGGAGAGCCACAGACCGGGCCCGCGCTAGCCCCACGTGGCAATTGAGCTTCACAGCATCTTGCTTCTAGTTTTGACGTCTTTAGTACAGCGACTACATCTTGCTTGCGCGTTTGACTGCCGTCTCGCAACAGCAGTATCATGAGAGTTGTGCAGTCAAGATCTCCATGCAAGGACGTCATTGAAAGCAGATCAATTCTCTAGTCAATGCCCCTGTAGTTGCAGACTTCAGCCAGCCCGCGGGGACCAGGGTCATCTTCAAGCCTCATGACGATACACCGGACAATGCTCTGCCTCACCGCCACTGAGACAATCCGGATTTGGAGCCCATCGATCTTGATTTGAGCCGTCTGGGACAGCTTTCGAACCTTCCATAACCGCAAAGGCTTATTGCCCATGTCCCGCTACGCATCCTTCGACCAATCGAGGAATGACTGTTACTACACAATCCTGTAAGAAGACCCACCATGCGGGTGATCAACGACACTAGAGATTCTGGTCTGCAGACTATGAAGCGGCTTGTATGCACAACGGGTCAGGCGAAGCATATCGTCTGAGGAGTTGATGACAGCAAAGAACGATGACCTGAGTGTGGATCCAACAAGCGTTGGGTTGACAACGTTGTGGCGTTAAGGTTTCGTCTCCTAACGTTGCGACTTTTGATCACTGTTTGGTAGTATCCAAGCTGCTGCAAAATTGTTATACGTCACGGCTAAGTAGAATTTCGATCAAATGTCTCGCTACAGCTGATACCCCGGTTGAAGGCAAATAGCATGTATCCACGGAGATGCGCGAGCTATCCTTCCAAATTTGGGCTTGTCGCCGACAACTCTCTCGAAGCATGACTTGCCAGGTGTGTAGTAGACTCTTCTCGACTGCAGCTGAGTGGACCGTTAGCTGCATCTACTGTGCTCTCGCACTATCGAAATCTGGGGTGCTCCAGATGGTCACAGGATTACCACCATCGGAGTGACGCCCCCTCGGTCATTCCCTCGTCAGGGGCGTCTGTGTGCTACGTCTTCCTACGCTGTGAGCAATGCGTTTAAAAAGCCGTTGGAAATCGATTGAAGCACCATCTTCACGCTGCAATTACATTCAGTAGTCGGTATGAAGTCTACCCTGATTCTCTCTACTCTCCTCGGGTCTGGTGCGATTGCGTTCCCTTGGTTGTCCGCCGACTTCGAGGAGGAAAACCTCAAACGTGGACTAGATGCCATCAAGAGGGACTCTGAGCTTTCGGCTTTGATCGAAGACTTGTACAAGAGGCAGGTGAAGGAAAAGGACGACTTCTTCGCAAACTACAATGCGACTGAAGATTGCGCAGATGCTGCGACCGGATTGGACAAAAGGCAGACCACAAACTGCAGACCGCATCCTATGACTGACTTTCTCCCAACCAATGTCGCTGGCCTCAAGAAGTTCCCCGAGGCGGCATACCCATACCAAGACCCAAAGCCTAGCGACCAGCGCGGAGCTTGCCCAGGTCTCAACACACTTGCCAACCACGGCTATATTCCCCGCTCAGGAATAGCAACAGTTGCGCAGACTATCAAGGCTAGTGCTGATGTCTTCAACATGGGCGCAGATCTGACAGCATTCCTTGCTGGTGGTTCGGTTGTCTTTGCTGGCGATATCCCCAGCATGACATACTCCATTGGTGGTGCAGACGCTCGTACAAACTCACTGGGTCCTCTTGGTGCTGCACTCGGTACTGAGACCGGATTGAGCGGTCACTTGAGGTTTAAGGAGGGGGATGCCTCCGGGACAAGGTCAGTACTTTGATTCTGTCATACTCAACTATCATATTGATGTTTGCTACAGATGCGACTTTTATCTCTGCAACGGCGACAACCACAACCTGAACCCTAGCATCTTTATGGACTTGAAGAAGGAGGCAATGGACGTAGGAGGCGGCCAGTACAACGTCAAGGCTGTGATTAGTCACTTTGCCAACCAATACTCCAACTCTCGCGCCAACAACAAGTACTTCTACTTCTTCCCTCCCCAGGCCGCCCTCGCCATCGGCGCCACCTACTTCATCCCCGGCTTCTTCTCCAACGGCACCATCGGAGCTGGCGGCGTCGCCAACGAAGCCTCCATCGCCTCGTTCCTAGGCGCCTCATTCAACGCCGACGGTAGCTTCAAAGCATACGTACCCGAGCAAATCCCCCCTCAGGGCTGGTACCGCCGCGCATACCCCATGCTCCTCTCCGAAGGCATCGACGGCATCATCACACTATACACAGGCGCAGCCGCCAAACTGCAAAACCCCATCCTCTTCGGCGCCAACACAGGCACTGGCGGCGCCTTCGCAGGCGGCTACAGCCTCGCCGACTTTGGCGGCAAAGGCAGCTTTGGCGGCACGACGCGCAAAGGCGTCGCATGCGCGATTCAGCAAGCCGTGTACGGCAATTTCATCTCCGAGTTCAGCAACGTGCTCAACAGCATCGTTGGAGCCCTTGGTGCCGTCAACGCCGCGTTCGGCTCTTTTGGCTGCCCGACACCAACCGGCGCGCCGCCTTCGCAAGCCATTGCCACTACGTTCCCCGGATACCCCAAGCCCAGCCCTTGCACGCTGAACAGGCAGCAGAATGGCGTCGATCAGTGTGCGGCGGGGACGAATACGTATGGTGGGATGAATACGCAGAAGGTGCCGTTTTGCTTGAATAGTCCAAAGGTCGGCACTGTGGCGGGGAATCCGTATCCGGTGCCCGTGCCGTATCCTGCTTGAGATGGATTGTTACTGGGATAATAGTAGACGCGTGTCTTGATTTGTGTTGTTGTACGGATATGACGAGCTGTATGTGATAGGAAGTAGAAGAGTTGGTATATATATGTTAGCGCTAGACGCGGAATATAAAGACTGTATAATGCAAAAGATGTGTCACAGAGACATAAATGGGTTCTCGAGAGGTCCTAAGCGCATTATTGAGAGAGACAGGGGTTTGAAGTGATGTCGTGAGCAAGAGTGAGTTGGATATGTGGGGTAATAATGGTGCTGCTGGGTGGAGGAAAGGCATGACAGACAAATCTCGTAATGAGAAATTCTTAGTATCTTCTTGATATCCAAGTTAACAGCTGGCATTGGAGAGATAAATACCGCACTCCCCTCTTCTCCAACCGCATCCCACTACGCTTCCAGCACAGCAAGTAACCCCTTCCTGAACGCATCCTGCCCAACTCCCCTCCCGATAAGCACCAGCTTCGCCTCCTTCCCCTCCCTCCACCCCTCCGTCGTCTCATTGACATCATACAGATTTCTCACCCCCTGCAACAACAACACCCGTCCATCACTAACCGGAATCCTCCCTTTCAAGCGGTGAATCTCAAAACTCTCATGCTTGGTATCGTTCGGTAGTGTTTCTTCCCATAGCATTGTGCGCAAGAACAGGTCAAACCTATCCACTTGCTCTGGGCTCAAAGCAGGGAAGGCGATTGTCGAAGTAGTGATTGTAGGGTCGAGGTGGCTGTGTCCTTTGCTTGCGAAGGTGAGGTCCGAAGCGGTGACATCGGCGTAGGCGTTGATATCGAGGATGAAGCCTTCTAGTTGTGGGACCTCGCTTTTGGTTGTTGTTTTGATGCGGGCGAGGCCGTTGATGGACTGGATGCGTTCGACGACTTGTTGGAGTTCTGAGGGGGTGACGAGGTCGGTTTTGTTGATTAGGATGACGTCTGCGTGGCTGATTTGGAGGTGCGCTGTTGTAAGTAGTGGTCCGTCGTGGTCGTGGTGGTGTTCTTGTTTTCTTTTTTCAACTTCTTCTTCTCCGTCGCCGTAGCCTTCGTCTAGACTTTTGAGGACGTTTTTTGCGTCGACGAGCGTTACGATGCCGTCAAGGAAGATGGTGCTGCCGAGGCCGTCGTCAAGCCAGAACGTGGGCGCTAGGTTGCCAGGGTCGGCGAGCCCCGTGGTCTCGAGAAGGATGTAGTCAAAGAGGCCGCCTTGGTCCATCAGATTTTCAATAGCGGCCACGCCGACGTCTTTGGCAGAGCAGCATATACATCCGTTGGCTAGTGGGACGAAGGGTGGGGCTTTGGCTTCTGTGGAGTTTGAGTCGGATACTGTAAGCTGCTTCTCAATGTCGATTGCTGTGTCTTTTAGTCTAGAGACTACCCGTCTGGGGTTTGTCTACGTACAGTCGCCAAACTCGTTCAATATCACAGCAATTTTTTTGCCGTGTTGGGCTGTGAGGATGTAGTTGAGCAGGGTTGTCTTGCCAGCACCCAGGTACCCGGTCACTATAGTGAGGGGGACTTTAGTGGTTGGTAGAGCATTTGGGTCTTGCACGAGGGATGGAACTTGTTCATCTTCGGCCACGGTATTGGCGTCCGCTCCAGGTTGGATAAGGGTTGGTATTTCGTCGTCTGAATCCATGTCTTGAAATTTTCGAGCTTTATGTGAGTATCAAACCTTCAAGAAGCGAGGTCTGTGAGCGTTGTGTGGTGCAACTGGAAATTTACCAGTACAAAGGTACAGAACGGATTTGGTAGTCGAAAAGCAGCAAACTATAAGAATAAGATTGACCACTCACCTTGCAAAGCTGGAGAGCTGTTCACAGAGTGACGTAGTGGTGTTATAAAAAGAAGCCCCGTCGTGGCTAACTCTGTCCGAGCTAGCGCCGCGGGGAGAAGCGACGACAGGGCTGTCCCTGCGCTGCATCTCAAGCTCATGGTGGAAACTTGACAGCTCACCACAACACACAACACACAACACGCCCACGTCGGACGCGCTCCTCCTTGCCTACCATTGCTATCGCCCTCCACAGTGTTTCTGACTCGTCTGGTTGCGACAGCAATGACATCGCCGGCTTCTCCTCGCCTGCCGAGCCCCCCACCGATCGCCGAAGACCAGCTGTCACCGGTCCCAGCCTCCCCCGAGCAGCAGAAGTTCTTCAGCAACCTCGATCATGCGGCTGCGCGTCGGATACGGCCGGGCACCAAGGCGGAGGATATGGCAGAGGGGCCTCCGCTGGTAGAGCTGTCCGAGGTACGCGCCCACCACTGTGTAGGATACGCTAGGAGAGCACATGCTAAGATGCTGCGCAGATCGACTCGGCCTTCCAGCTCACCGAACACCTCAAAGCCCTGCACAACTTCCTCACGCATCCCATTGGGTCAGACAGTATGATTGCAGTCGACAAGGACATGGCGCTTAAGCTGGCACAGCCGCCCGAGAATGTAGACAAGACGCTGTGGCTGTACGAGCTGTGCCGCTTCCTCACGCAGAAGGTGAACTCGATCATCGTCGCACTATTCTTGGACACGCCGCCATGCTCCTCCATCACCTGCCCCGAAATGCGCGCATCCGAGTGGCAGTACCTGTGCGCCGTACACGACCCTCCCAAGTCCTGTTGCGCCATCGACTACTGCTGCCACACGCTCGACTGGGCTGCAAACACGCTCACATCACCCAAGCACTTTCCCTCCAGACTCGCGCTGGGCACCGACCAATCCACACAGCATTCGCAGATACGCCAGTTGACCAACATATTCAGACGAGTGTATAGGATATTTGCGCATGCGTGGTTCCAGCACCGCGAGATGTTCTGGAAGGTGGAGGGACGAACAGGGCTGTATGTCCTCTTCAAGACGGTCTGCGATGTCTATGGCTTGATTCCTGAGGACAACTACACTATTCCTCCGGAGGCTGAGGGTATCGAGCCCCCCACAGAAAACACACAATCCATTCCACCCCTGATACTGAAGCGGGAGCCATCTGACTCGGGACCGCAAGAGAAGGAGGGCTCCGCAATTATCGAGGGGCTCTCAGAGCACACACTTTCCACTGCTGGGACGACGAAGCGCCACCGACATTCGCCTTCTGTAGGCGCAACATCTGTCACGACGGTCGTGGAAGAGGCAGAAGAAGAAGAGGACCCACGTGCAAAGGACTCGTCAAGACCAGTCACGCAACTATTCGAGTCAACGCCTGAGGAAGCTGATGAAGGTGATGAAGGTGATGGAGGTGATGGAGGTGATGGAGGTGATGGAGGTGATGGAGGTGATGGAGGTGATGGAGGCGACGAAGGCGATGAAGTTGATCAAGCCGACGAAGACGACGCTGTACAGCCCGCAGAGGCCACAGAGGCTGAAAACGAGGCTGCGCCCAGCACAGAAGCAGCGCCACAAGACACGGTTGCTGCTGACGAGACGGAAGAAGCCAGTACCGATAGCAAGGACAAGGCAGAATCTGAGGCTGAGGTTGAGGTTGAGGCTGCAGCTGAAGTGGAAGACGAAGAAAGCAGCACAGCAGCAACGACTGCAAATGAAGACACTGCTACGTCAGCATTCTTAGCGTTGGCCCCCGAGGAACATCAAACTACGAATGAGGAGAGTGAAACGCCAGCAGATTCGATTGACGAGTCGGAGAAGAAGGAATCCGGCGTAGAGCCAGTTGCAGAGAAAGACAAAGCAGACGAGGCGGATAAGGCAGACGATGGAGACAAGGCTGACGAGTCCAAGGAGAAGGAGAAGAAGAAGGCAGATGCATGATGACGATGGGACGACGGGTGTAACGAATGGCTTTTGATTGCAAAAGATGCAAGGCACGGGCCTTTAGTTTTTTTCTTCTTCTTCTTGAATCTTTCTTCTAACATGTAATTATAGCATGATGGCATGGCATGGCATTGCAGGACGGTGCAGATTTAGCTTGGTGTACTGTGGATAGGATGAATTGTAATAACAAGGATAAAGATGCAAATTACTTTTAACGGTGTACTATGACTGCTCTCACTGCTGATAGCATAGCGTCAGGGCATGTTATCTCCGTGGAGGCTGACGCGTATGTCGACAAGCGAAGATTGCACCACCACCATGTGTACGGTACCGCAGTGGTATCAAAAAGCAAAGTCAAAAGGCATGTCATATCTGGGGTTAAGGCAGACGAGACGGGCTCAAGGGCAAGAAATGGTGGCGTGGCCAATGAGAGGCGTGCAAGGCATGGCACGTGTGATGAGGTACTGGCTCCTGGGATTTGTATGGTGGACGTGACTTGGACAGACAAGACAAGATTCTTGACTTTCCAAGACGCGGCACGCTGTAGCCATGTGGGTGTGCGTGGGAAGTACCAACACTGAGCCACGAGACGGCGAGTTATTTTGTTGTTGTTGCTGTTGTTGTTGTTGTTGTTGTTGTTGTTGTTGTTGTTGTTGTTGTTTGTTTCAAGCTGCATTACGAAATGTCGTTGGATGCACAATGGGTTCCTGCACGTACGGTGGTACACCCCACGCAAACACGCAAGGGACGTGACGTGACTTGTGCGCAGGCGCTTTCTCCGCATTTTCAAGTGTGCATGCAAGCAGGCTGCAGTTGATTGCGGCGGCGCATTCGTGCAGGGTCGGAATGAAAGGGCTGGGCGGGCTTGACGAGACACGACATGGATGGGAATTGTATTGTCATTAGTAGATATTGGATGATGGATGCACGGAGCAAGGTCCTCTTATCGCGGCTACTGCGGGAAGGCCTCGGCTCGTCGGTCACGCACCAACAGCAGCAGCGTCCCGCTTTCGCTGACAGCGAGCCGGCGGAAGACCCACGCTGGCCCTCTTGACATCTCCCCCACGCGGCCACACCCCCAGCCAGGCCGAGAAAGGGACGCGAACAAGCTTCGTCCAGTTGGCCGTCTTGGTTGCAGCATCGACCCTCTGCAGATCGCCGTCTATAGTTGCACGAGCACCCCTCGTCTCGTCGCGTCCGGCTTGGGGCACAGCGACCACGACCTCGACCTCGACTACCACCACCACTACCACTACCACCACCACTACCATTACACACGCCGCTGCCGACCAACCCAACCCAATCAACCCAACCCTCTGAAGCATGCGCTCCGCCCTCCCCACGCTCCAGCAGCCTTGACGAAACACCGACTCCCTTGGACCACCGCACACGCGACCGTGCAACCCAGCCCACTTTTTCCCCAGAGCCGTTCGATAGCTCCACTGCCGCCCGCAGCTTCATTGTCGCCTGCGCGCCTCGTCCATGGCGCAGGTCCTGCACATGCACGCCGCCCCCGAGCTGGGCAACACGCAGCCGCAGCCGCAGACGCAGACGCACTTCCAAGACAACATGGACACGACGGCCGACCGCGAGCCGCCCACGCCTGCCTCGCCCGACAGCGCCGAGACACGAGGCCGCCGCCGCGAACGAGAAGACTCGGGCGAAGAGGGCCCCGATGGCCCCGACGGCGACACGGGAGGCTCGCGCAAGCGGAGGAGGAGCCGCAAGGGCCTCGACAAGAAGTTCGAGTGTCCCCACGAGGGCTGCGGCAAGAGCTACTCGCGCGCCGAGCATCTGTACAGGCACCAGCTGAACCGTATGTCGACTGCTGCTGCATCCACGCGCCAACCTGACACGCTGCAGACAACCCCAAGCAAATCTACAACTGCGACTTTCCCGACTGCCACAGGTACCGCTTAGCTCCTTGCAATCTCACGTTCGAGCTAACAACCCAGGTCCTTTGTTCGCCAGGACCTCTGCGCCCGCCACAAGGAACGCCATACTGCACGCGGCAGCCAGCTCCTCCGAAAAGACACCTTCAACATGCACAACCTCAACCCAATCGTCACCGCTGCACTCGGCGCGAAGACCACCCCGGCCACAAAGCCGCTCGGCCCAAACGGCCCTGCACAGCTGCAGTCCCCCCCATCCGCTGTCTCGAGCGTCACGCCGGGAGCCCACATGTCACCACCCAACTTCCACCCTCCCACCCCAACCAGGCAAGATTCGCTAAACAGAATAGGCAGCGTGGGCAGCGAAGACGCCTACCGCGCCGGCCCTGACACTAAGCCTTATGATCTGCAGGGCCAGGGCTCCGCCAACTTCGCACCACCACCACCACCACCACCACGTCCGGCTGCATTGACTAACTACAGTGGGGGTCGCAACTCGATCCACAACTCCCCACATGTGGCCAACAGCAACTTTCAGCGGCCCGAGCTGCGTGCCTCCACCTCGAATCTCTCGTCGCACGGCACGGCCGGCTCGCCATATAGCTCAGCAGCCACACCAACGCAGTCGTACAACGCTTCGACCCCGTCGACTTCCTACCAGGCCAATTCAAGTGGGTTCCAATCCCAGCAAAACTTTCCTCACTTCCCTTCCTTACCTCCGCCAGAATACCCCCAGCCCACAGGCACACCTGTGTCGCAAAGTCAAGACATCCAGTACTACAACGGTACCTCCAGCCAGACACCCATGAATGGCGTCGAATCCACCGCACAGTTGGACGCGCACATGAACGGCGTTACAGATGCCATGATGGATCAGACACCGTCTTATGCCATTCCCATGTTTGGTGGCGAAGGCTACAGTCGATCTCCGTTCGCCATGGCGGACGATTTTGCTGCCTGGCTGTTCAACGACAATCAGTCGATGCCTGGTGGAGGCTCGCCCATGGGCTATCCGGCCGGAGTAGTGCCAGCAGCCGGAGGCACGTCTTCAATCGGTCCTTTGCAGGCACCTTACTTCAACTACGACCCGACGGTTGCTGGCTACTCGAACAGCCACCCACCTCCAGCCCATCCAATGGCTGTGCACAGCATACTGGACACCTCACTACCCGAAATAGCGCTGTCTGAAGAGAAGCGCAGAGACCTGATTGATCTCATCATCGGCCGCTTCAACGAGACCGATCATGCCCCGGTGAAGAAGCAAAAGGAAGACATTCTCGAGGGCAACAAGGACGATGACCACCATGTTCTGAGCTTGCACATGATGCAAACTTACATCAGCTCGTACTGGAGACACTTCCACCCTCAGCTGCCCATCTTACACAAGCCCACCTTCAACGCCAGCACCTGTCCTGACCTGCTCCTACTTGCCATCATGTGCCTCGGCGCGTCTTGTCTGGAGAAGTCGTACGGTCACGAGATGACACAAGCTTGCGCCAACCTGGCCAACTTCATGGCCTGGCATCTGCGATGGGAAATGTTCATGGACGCCGACTTCCGTCCACCGGCTAAACTTTGGATCTTCCAGGGCTTGCTCTTGCTGGAATCGTTTGAGAAGATGTACTCTACACGTCCATTGCATGAACGCGCACATATTCACCACGCCACGACCTTGACACTGATGCGAAGAGGCAGCTCGCTGATTGGGAGGTCGGCAATGGATTCACCGCCCAGTATCAAGGACGGCAGGAGCAGCTCGCAAGGTGGGATTGACACGCCCGACGAGTGGTGGAAACACTGGATCACGAATGAGGCTACACGGAGAGCAGCGTTTGCGGCATTCGTCATGGATAGCATCCATGCGACCATGTTTGGTCACAGTGCAGTCATGGTCGCTCATGAGATGCGTTTGCCGTTGCCTTGTGATGAAGCCCTGTGGTCTGCGACGAGCAGCAACGAAGTCGGTCGTGTCGAGGCTAGCCTACACTCGAACGGAGTCAAACCGACTTCTTTCTTGGACGGCCTGAAGAAGACGCTCAACGGCCAGAGCGTGCGCACAAACTCTTTCGGACGCACAATATTGATGGCTGGTCTTCTCAGTGTATCGTGGCATATGAACCAGCGGGATCTTCAGGTCAGCTCGCTTGGTGTCACGCAAGCGCTGGGTGGTCGCGACAAGTGGCGAGGATCTTTGACTCGTGCCTTTGATTTCTGGAAGCAAGACTTTGACAGCTCGCTTGCCCGTCCGAATGACCTCTCTGCACCCAACGCGTATGCCTACTCGAATGGCGCAGACGACGACAACGTGTTCGAGGCACGCACCGTCCTCCATCACCTGGCTCACATGGCCATGCATGTCGACATTGTCGATTGCCAGATCTACGCCGGTGCGCCCAGGCTACTCGGACGCTCCATCACGCCCCAAGACTACAACGGCGCGCAACGACGCATGAAAGAAGTCTGGGCGCCCACCGCCCGCGCTCGCGACGCAACCTTCTACGCTCTCCGCTTCCTCTCCAACGTCATCGTGTCCGGCCACCACAGCCTCAACCAGTCGGCAAACATGTCCATCAGCTACTCTGCGCGCGACGACGTCCTGCTCAACCGGCCCTGGGTCCTGTACTTTGCGACGCTAATCGTCTGGTCCTACGGCTTCGCGCTCGACGGTCCCATCAAGCAGCCCTACGCCCTCAACACGTACGATGAGAAGGTCCGCGACATGAGCGGCTACCTCAAGCGCGTCGGCGGCGTGCGAGCCCCAGACGACCTCGCCAAACTGACTGATCGCAATGCGTGTCTGGGCTTGCTGATTGTTATGCGCGACATGTTCAAGAAGACGCGCTGGGAGCTGTTGCATGAGGCTAGTACGCTGTTGACAAAGTGCATTGAGATGCTCGTCCCTGGTGCTGGGAGCATGTAGTTTGAACATTTTCATTTGTCCCTCTTCTCTTTTTTTTTGATCCATTTATACACGGGATAGCAAGCGCCGGAGTTCTGGTCCACATTGCATGGTTCCACTCGTATTCGAGTCTTTGTTCTCTCCCTCGCATTGTTCTTCCCTTTTTTTCCCCTTCTCCTTTTGCAACCCCTGCTCGTTGTAAGCATGCAAGTGCAAGTGTAGGTGCAGGTCTAGGTGTAGGTGTAGGTGCTTTATACCCAGGTGTGGTGACGTGTCTTCGTCGTCGTCTATTTCGTGGTAGTCGCTGTGTTTAGGCTAGCTGAATGAATATATACATATACATACACTACACTACACACATCAAGTTAAGTTTTCTAGTCGAATCAAAGGAAAATGGATTCATTGGACTTGAGATGGGTCGATAGTTACATTGCCTATTGGTTTGTAGTCAGGTAAGGATAACATCTATACTACGTGCTTTGTGATTTAAAAGATTTGTTTTGGTGCTTTGCATGTAGTAGGCGAGGGGAGTAAGTAGTCGTGTTAGTATTAGTATCGACTTGCAAAATAGACAGTATCTACTATAGGCAACCTACTTCCCCATCGCTACAGGCGGCGACGTTACAGGTCCTAAAGTAGAGAGTAAGGCCTATATACTTAGTGAGCAAGAGTAGTCCCCAGGTATACAAGAGAGCGACGTAAGTAGGAGCTTGGGTGAGATTAAATTCGTTTATTTTGTAGTTGATAGCGTCTTGAGCATGTGTCGTAGGTTGGAGTACTGAGAGCCTTGTTTGTTGGCTTGCGATAAACTGGGTTGTAAGCGGACGCTGATGGGTTGGGAGTGATATGTTTTGCGGCTTCTTCTTTGCTTGTGAGTGGAGTGTGGAGAGTTGATTGCAGAGTTCATACTGAATGGTTGGGTGAGTGTGAGGCGGATGGTGAATAGAGGCAGGTGCGGGTTGTTAGTTCCGAGGAGTCAGCAGCAAGTGTCTACCGATATATATGTGTGGGATATATGTGGAAATGCTACGCTATGCAAGATACAACATCATTATCCAGCACGCCACATCAGCAGTCCACCCACTCCACTTCCTCGACTTCCCTCTCCCTGCCCAATAACTTCTGATCACCCCTGACAAGGCTTCTCCTACCTACAACCCTCTGTACTCCTTTCTTCCTCCTCCGCTCGTACCTGCTTACCTCGCACCTCACCATCTTCCTCACCTCAACCCGCTTCAACCCCTCGATCCTGTCACACAACTCCCCAAACGAGTCCTCAAGCCTCTCAGCAAGAAGATCACTCAACTCGCACCCCTCCTGCCGCGCCCTCTCAAACACAGCATCCGTTTCGCGCGTCAGCTCCGCAAGCGCGTCCTTCTTCAGCAGCAGGATATCGCTTTTGTGCTCGGAGATGTCGTCGATTATCTCTGCTGTCTCGTGCGCTCGCGTACCTTCGGCTGCGTCCCACAGGCGGTCGAGCAGGTGCTGGAATTGTGCGAGTTGGTGCGTTTGGTATTGTTGGAATTGCTCGTGGAGGTGGGTCCGGAGGTGCGGGAGCAGAGACTGTCCTAGGGGCGTCAGCGGCGGGGGCTTTGGACATGGGGTAGTGGCGGAGGAGTCGAAGGAGGTGGTGAGTGAGGAGCTGGGAGGTGCGCTGGCGAAGAGGGTTGGGAGGATGTCTGGGAGGAGAGTCGGTAGGATGGTTTTCAGATGGGCGGTGAGTTGTTTGTTGACTGCGATGTTGATGGCTTCGGATTGATAGTCGAACCCAGGCTCTTTCCCAATCGCGGCTTTAAGTGCCTCGGCTGCTGCTGGGCTCAAAGGCACGGTCTTGTCAGACGTAAGAGATTCACTGGGCGATTGTGGGGCGAAGCGCTTTGGGGACTGGCTGGGCGGGGTGCTTGCTGCGTGGGTTAGACCTAGTTGAAGGTGCATACAAGGCGAACTCACCTTGCCTCGACCGCTTACGAGGATTATAAGCAGGCGGCGCATCGACAGGTTCAAAGACATCCCAACTCGCCTGTCTCAATCCTAGATCACTAAGGTATTTTTTGACAGGGTAACCAGTCAGACCCTTTGCCGCTTTGCTAAACCCTTTGAAGGCTTTCTGATGTTCTTTGCGCAGATGCTTATAGTCAAACACAAGGTGGATTTCAGTCGCTGTGGTAAGATCTACAAACTGACGGAATAGTAACTCAGAGTCTGGCTTATGTGCAAAAGATGGGTGATCCGGACACCAAAGGGGACATGGTTGCTGGATGCTCAGAGCAAGAGTCTTGATTTGGGTACGCCGATCGTCCTTGTCTCGCAGGATCTCGTTCAACTGTGGAAGGCTAGTGCTGCCACTTGTGAGCCTGGTTGAGCCAGGCAACAGCAGGTCGGCGTCGTATTGCAGCACAAAGGTATGTGTATTACAGAAACTTTGTGGTGCTGTGCTTGGGATTGTAGCTACAAGAAGCAGCGTTGCCTGCTTGGAAGCATCATCATACTTGAAAGCTAGCGAACATGGACATGGTGATACAGGGCCCAACGCGACGTTCAAGACAGGATAAGCTAGTGCTTTGAATCCGATGTTAAAGTTACTCATGTTAGCTCTATGTACAAGATTTATATCGCAATACTCACCCAAGTCCCCCTTGAAGCGATCGTGACAAGAGAACTGTCAATACCGCAATTCGCAGCAAGGGAACCCGCCCGCCCAGGCTTTACGAGCAGCCTTGACTCTGTGCAGTCCGCCACGTCCACCGCTGACACCGGGTACGCGATCTAAATACACGCCAGAAGCCCACCCCAGTGACGGCAGCCGACAGACGCCAGTGCGAAGCAGAGTCGTCTGCCTCTGACCGCCAGAGGCCTTGTGAGATTCGCAAGGATGATGGGCCTGAGTCGAGTACTCAATGCGCGTAGCGGGTGGCAGCAGGAACGGGAGTGTGCGATCGATTTGTGCGAGCAAGAACACGCTGATGTGTTGCGCGTATGCGTTGAGAAAGATCCTGAGGTGAGGTGTGGATGGTGGTGATGTTCGTGTTAGAAGGTGGCTGGGGATCAGACGCTCGCTGGATGACAAGCTGCTTTGATAACTAGCCAATCAAAGCTGCTTATGTCAGCGGAGCCCTTTCACCACCATTACCTCTACTGAACATGCAAACATCATCCAGCAATGCAAAACAGAGCACATTTTATCAATAATCGCTGGTAGAACGCAAATTAGCGAGGTTCGTGCAAATCTTAGATGAATTGTTCAGCGACATAGGACAGGAGTATGGGTACATGAGTAGGTGATCAACTTTCGAAACATAGGTAATATTGAAACAAGGGAACGAGTGGAAGTTTGGATCGTTCAACAACTGTGATTCCAAGCAAGGTCTAGCCAGACGAAAGACAGGCATATGCAGTTTGAAATCCAAGCCAATAACTCCATATATTCTCGCAGTCGCAACAAGACAAAATCAAAACAACACAAACCCGACCCTAAACCTTAAACAAACCAAACAAAAAGAGCAGAACAGAAGAAAAGAAGCGCCAATACCCACCAGACCCCTACAAGAAGAACATCCCCCCATCAAGCTCCTCACTCCACGGTCGCTGTCTAGCCTCAGTAATGCCCAGCACTTCCTTTGCTTTCTCCACAGCCTCAGCCTCACACTCTTCCCGAACCTCAAGAGGATGTTCCTGCTTGAACGTTGGCAGCTTTTCCTCGAAGCGCAAGTACGTATGCACTCTTTTTGCGAGCTTGCGGGCATGTAGAAGAGATAGGGCCGTTGAGGTTTGTCCGTGCGGGTTGAGAGGAGAGCTGGAGTTGAGAGAACCGGTCTATTCGTTATTAGTTAGTAGAGAGATAGAGCAAGATAGAGAGACTTACGATATCGGCTAGTTGCTGAGTTGAGAGACCTTGCACTTCGTTGTGGAGGACATAATACCGGTGCTTTGCGTGCGAGTCGCCGGTAGCGAGGTAGTCAGCCACTGGTACTGCTTTGGAGTTGTTTGGCGAATCGGTGTAGCTGTAGCTCAGTGCTGTGTTTTTGTTGACGACCACGTAGGCGATTTGGAGGGTGTGATTCGGAAATACGGTCTTGAATGCGAAGTGGAGTTGTCGTATTTCTGCGCGGCTGATGGGGTTATCGAAAGCAATGCTGTCGCGGAAGAGTATCATGCGACTTGGCGGCTGATTGTCAGATACTTTCCATTGCTCGAGCAGCTCCATCATCATGCCTGAGAGGTCTTCAATGGCGAGATTTGGATTCGGTATATTTGTGTCGGTGGCCCGCTGAATTCGGATAGAGCCAGCGTACTGGAAGCCAGCAGGATTCTTGCTAGCAACCACGGCGGTGATTGAGGGGTGGTACTTCGCGTCTTCATTATTCGGTAGCCAATGTGCTGTGTGAGCACCAACGATCATAAGGTTCCCGCCTTGGAGGTGGTCGCGAAGTTCAGATCGATCGAAGTAAGTCTGACCAAGCATGCAATCAATCTTTGCGTAGAAATCTGCTGGGATGTATTGTAATGGTTTAATGAATGCATGCACCTTCTTTTGAAGATGCGTCGATGTTGTGCAAATGACTGGAATACCGATCTCGAGTTCGGCTGTTCTATACAAGAGTGCTACAGTCCTCTCGATTTCGATTTTGGAGCGCTCGGATGCGTTGGTCACGACAAGAATCAACTGAGCATTCTTGATTGCTACCAAGGAGCTGTGGTTGATCAGTGTCGATGCGTTGAGTTGTTTCCTGCCCACAATGCTGTAGCGATGCTTCAGACCTTCTTCCAAACAAAGCGCGTAGAGGTCGTTTTCGGCCGAGTCAATTTGTACAATCCCTATCCGGCTGTCAGTCTTTTCTATCGTAGACTGGCGAACGCAAGACATCATGGACGGAGTCGATGTGAACAATCCAGGCTTTGAGACGTTCAGCCATGTTTGCGCATCCCTTGACTGTACATTTATTAGTACATGAACTTCCGATCACGCCTAGGATGCTTACAGAGCTTGAATTGGGTGTTTCGCATGCTTCAATCAGCTTCTCGCTGGTCTCTTGAAGATAGGCAAGACCGTCTGTCTTCAGAAATTTACGAGCCTTCGCACGAATGATTTCGTTCTGGTGACCAAAACTCAAGAGTGGCTGGAAGTCTTCAAACTTGAGCAGTTCGAAAGGGATCCAGGCCCCAGTGTTGTCTCTTACAAAGGGTAGAGCTCTGTTGAGTGTTACTGTGAATTGCGAGTCAGTAACCGTCTACGAGGTCCAGAAAAAAGATTGCCTTACCGTTGCTAAAGTAGTCTTCCACCTTGACTCCCATCTTATTGGTCTCTATCTTGAACACAGGAACACTGTGGAGTTGAACATCTTGTATCTGAATTTCTCGACCAGAGTTATCGTTTGCCTCAAGAAGCTGTATGTTGGCGCGGTCCTCCGTGTTTTTTGGATAAGGTTTGTAGGTGCAGCGAGCACGCAAACCACAGAGTGTGTACCGCAGAGGGCTAAGGTTTGTCTCGATCAAAGAGGCATTGAGCTGATCAGTGCCGAGTAAACCAAGGAGTAATTCGCAAGCAGACATTTCTTTGATACATGGCACGAGGTCGAAGTCAAAGTTGATCAGACTCTTCTTGAGATCACCCGAAACCTGCGTTCGAAGGCGGAGTCGGAATGTTAGAGGCTTGCTTATACTCCGTTGTTTTACAGAACTGGGCAAGCGCGCATCGACTGCGCCCGTAAGAGCATCTCTGAGTAAATCAGGTTGACGGGAGGCGCTCTGGAGGATACGAAGGATACTCTGCTGGCGAGCCTCATCTGTATCGTTCACAACCGCTTGATAGTAAACGGTGTGCGATATCTTGCCGCCCTTCTCTATCTTCTTTGTAGATTGGAGTGCTCTGGGAACTTTGCTGAGCTTGAGGTTCCGTTCGATCCTCTGCTTGTGCTTGGCATTGTCGACGCGAAAAGCAACTCGAGCGTCGACTCGAGCGCCACTGACTCCTGCTCCGATCTTTACAGAGGCGAGGTTCTTGACAGAAAATTCGATTGGTAACATCTCAAGCCATTCTCGTGCGGCCAGGTCTCGAATTTTGCGGCCTTTGACGGTTTCCCAACGATCGCTGTCTTGCGTCTTGCACTGGATGGTAAGATCAACTACTAGGAGATGTGGCAGACTTTCGAGGTGGTGAGTCAATCGGCCGATGGCTGTTCGGGAGTGTGGCTTCAATGCTTTGGTAGCTTGCTTGATCAACGGTCTTGTATTGGGTGCAATATCAGAGCCTGCGCTGGAACCGCCAGCTGAGACCGGAGAGTTGGGTTGATGTTCTGGAGAACTGTCGTCTTTGACGGATTCAACAGAACGAGTAGAAGGACCGGTCGAAGGCGGGCTGAGTAGGCCGTTGGCTCCGATGAAGTTGTTACCGCCGGGGTTTGAAGACCAATCTGAGTGCGCAGCAGGATTCAGGGAAGAGTTTGAAAAGTTCCTCGAAAGTGATGGCACAGGCAAATTGTGCCTAGACCCATGTTCGATGTTAGAAGGTCTGTTAGTCATTGTTGAGAGGGTACTTGTGTTGTACTTTCAGAAAGTTTCAGGATTTGATGCCCAAGATAGACTACCAGCCCTCTCTTACTTATGTGATTCGATTCTCTTCAATTTGCTTGCTATCTCACTTACTCGGCAGTCATGCACCCAGATCATTCTCAGCTAGGAGATACTCACATAGTGTTTGCGACACCTTGGTAACTATGTGCAAACCCCGAGGAGTATTCGTGTCTGGTCAAAATGGTGAACGAAACTGCAAGCATTAGTTCACAGTTCCGTTGCGAATGACTTGAACCAGTCAGCAAGACAAGGTTTTGTGATTATAGCAACACGCATATACTTCATGTCGGGCTTGCTACTATGTCGTGAGTAGCCTACGTAGCAACATTCGCTACTCTGCCACGTGATAATACCTTGCACTCGCTGGAGGGCATTCTCCCGAGGAACAAGAGCTTGTCGAACTTGGTCAGTGAAAGAAAAGTATATAGGGAAGGCTTCTTATTGATATGCTGAAGATGGTATCAAGTGGCAATAGACGTGCCTGGTGCTTTGACAAGCCAGTTCTCCCAGAACCGGAAACCGTCCAAACTCTGCTCGCGACACAATGCACCAGCCTCTTCGGCCATCTCAAGCTCTTCGATGGCCACTCCAACGCTCCACCCAAATCTCTCGGCAGTCTCTTGGGCGGTAATGCCTCTGCCATACAACTGCCAGTCCCAGGAAACGTCTGAGCTTGGCATCTCAGTGTGTAGGCTCTTCAGCCACGTGAGCAGACTGGCAATAGTCTTCTCATCTGTCCTGTCGCGACCTTGAACCACAAGTAGGCCACTCTTGAACTGTCGTAGGCGGATAGGAAGCTTTAGTGTATCCCACATCCTCGCAGCCTTTTCGAAATCGGCAGGGCTGACTAACTCGACTCCACCCCTTGCACGATTGAACATTGCCCAGAGGTCGACGAGCGTCATGATACCACCGCCTTTTCGTAAGACCCCACGGGTGTCGTCTGTAAGCCACTCCGCGAGGTTACGTGACAGCTCTGAAACATAGAGTGACTCTGAGCCTGAGCCAAGCATGTCTTTCGTTGTGATGAGGCCGAGTGCAGATGCTGACTGTGATGCTAAGGCGCTGTCCTCTGAACTGCCGTTCGTTCCCAAGTTCGCTTGCGACGCAAACTGCTCGGCGAGTGCAATGATCTCTTTTGCAGAAGTCATGAGTGCTTCAAGATCTTCAAAGGCATTTCCAATCATGGCTTCGTTATTCTGTCTTTGCTCGAGCCCACGACGCTCAAGGCCAGCGATGCCCACTACCCGGGGCCGCTCAAGCTCTGCTGAAGACTTGCCAGACTTGGTCGAGTAGCTGTCATCAAATGCCCCCGAAGAAGGTCGAGGCTTTGGAATGGGTGGAGCACTCTGCAGGAGCCATTTGCGCTGTACGAGTGCATTCTTAAGTCGCTCGTAGAAGATTTTCTCGCCACCGCTGCGAAACGACAGCTTGATGCATTCGACGTTGGTCGTCTGAATGGGAGTGGTTAGAGACGGACCGGGTGATTCAGCTCTGCGAATTTCTGTAACCTGATCCAGCCGTTTGTCCACTGCAGTCTTCAACGAGGCGCCGCACATCTCGCAATTCGATAACGACGGGTGGTTCTGGAAAGTGCACCTCGGGCAAGACAGCATTCCTGAAGAGGATGTCGAGACAGAAAGACCATTCTTGTTGTCTCTTGATGAGGGTCCAAGAGCTGGCCTGTTCGAAATCGCTGCGATTGCTGCCTTGACTACATGTACTGTGGGAGGCTTGATACCGCAAGCTAGACATGGTGGTATAGGCGTTCGCGATGCAAGTGCAGGATCAAAGTTGGAGGGTACCGGGTTCGAAAAGGAGCATATGGGACATATCCAAGATGCGGTGATCGAAGGAGCCGGTGGGGCAGGGCTATTGCGTCTATCTGGACTCGATGACGAGGGACTCTGAGCAGCAACGGGCGCTGATAGACCACGCGATAGCTGGTTAGCAGGCTTGGGGTAAAGAGTGATCTTTGGCGAGGACTTGAGAAAGCCAGCCTAGCATCAGAGTCAGTCTCAATTGTCGCGTGCTCCATGCGCAAACTGGAGCTTACATAGAAGTCTGGCTTCTCTACATCCTTCAGGAAAATGGCAACTGAATTCTTGCGCGGCTCGCTGTGGTCGACATAGCATGTACGGTGCGAGGTCAAGTAGGCCTGGCCGTTCTGGTACTGCGGGATTTTGAATTTGCTGCAAGGTGTCAGTCGTATAGCCTATAAATGGATGCAGCAAGGCACATTGCAGTCGACGTACCCCTCATAGAGTCCCACGGCATCCTGCACAAACAGGAGCGTCTCCTCGGGCAAGAGCGACGGGCGCAAAGCGGTAGTCAGGTCGAGCTGGTGCAAGAACATTCAGGCCATTCGTGAGGGGTCAGTATGGCCATGGCAACCTAGACATGGTGGAGACGTGCTCGCATTCACCAAGGCCGGCTATCGTCATTATAGAGCGGGCTAGAGCGACTACGTGCTAGCGCCTGCCAAGCATGGGCGGCTGATCCGCTTTGTCGCTTCACTCACCTCCACACAAGGCGACTCGACCTCGACCTCGACATCTCACTCACCTTGCGCTGCTGCAACGACCCTCTACTTAGACTGTAGACCACTTACACTATAGCCACCACCACCGCCTCCCTACACCCAACTCGATTACACTCCGCCCCATGATGCCCTCTGCCGCCTCTGCGTGGTCTCGGCCACTGCAGCAGTCGCCCGCCTACAACGCGGTCCAGCCACGAACCACTCTTCAGCCTGCACCTGTCTCAGTACGTGTTTACGGCTACCAGAGAGACGCAGCCCAGGCTAACACGTCTGCTCAGGATGTGGGCACCGCTACAAGCAAGCCGAAGAAGGTCGAGTGGCCCCCTGCCGTGCGCGATTATGTTCGTCGCGCATTTGACCCTGAGAGCGCCATCGCTACCGTCTCGAGTCTCGAAATGCAAACAAAACTAAAAGAAACCATCAGCTATTTCGCTGAACGGAACATGCAAGACTCGATTGACTGGACCACATATCCCCTGCCTCAAGAACTCATTCAGGAAGAACGCAGGAAAGCCGCACTGTTGTCACCGACTCATGGTTTTGCGAACGGTCTTTCTTCTCTTCAACTTAATGGCACAAATTTCCATACTAACTCATCTCCGTCGCACCTGAAGAAGCGCAAATCACAAGACTCCGATGACCTGCTTGCTCAGCAGACCCAGGCCACACTCCCACCATGGCGTAGAACTAACCTAGAATCACGTATGACTTTTGCTGAGGGACACAACGAGAAGCGCCAGAAGAAGGTTGCTGCAGCCGGGGACGCCAGTAAGTTAGAGCAGGCAGAACTGGAGAAGCGACGACAACGCTTCAATCTCGGCAAAGCTGGCAACAAGACATCGCCGTGGGGAGCATCAGCAAAAGATGAGGACGAGATGTCCATCGGTCCCGTTGTCGGCACCAACATGGCTCTGGAGAAGAGTTACTTCCGTCTGACAGCACCACCAAAAGCTGAGACTGTGCGACCGTTACCTGTGCTTGAGAAGACTCTGGCCATGCTTACCAAGAAATGGAGGGCAGAGAAGAACTACAACTACATCTGCAACCAGTTCAAGTCACTCCGCCAGGATCTTACTGTCCAGCACATTAAGAATGCCTTTACCGTGAAGGTGTACGAGATCCATGCTCGAATTTCGTTAGAAAAGGGGGACACGGGTGAGTATAACCAGTGCCAAACGCAGCTGAAGGCGCTATATGCGCAGAACCTTGGCGGCAACCCAGCCGAGTTCAAGGCCTACCGCATTCTCTATTTTGTGTATACGTGCAACAAGACCGACATGAACGACATGTTGGCAGAATTAACCCCCGCAGACAAGGCCCACGAATGGATCAAGCACGCTCTCGACGTTCGCTCCGCGTTGGCGCTCGGCAACTACCACAAGTTCTTCCGACTTTACCTTCAAGCGCAGAACATGGGCGGCTACTTGATGGACATGTTCATCGAGCGTGAGCGACTCAGTGCTCTCGCTAACATGTCTAGAGCGTAAGTACCCTATTGCCAATATTTGTACGCACATGTGCTGACAGGCTGTAGTTATATTAGTATTACCCTCCGCTTTTTGACTGACGAGCTCGGTTTCGACAACGATGAAGTATGCCGTGAATTTCTCGAATCGCATGGCGCGCAAAACATCATCGAAGAGAAGTTTGACGACAAGAGCGGCAAACAGTTCCGTGTGAAGATCCGAGAGGGTGGAGCGCAATTGGAGCGACTCCGTGCTGCCGCATTCAGCAAAGTAGACATCAAGGGCCAGATATGAGTTTTCTCCCCGACGATGGCGACATTTTTTCTACATCTGCCAGCATTTAGCCTTTTCGGATTCGCGTTTTCGTCATCATTAGCATTTCTTTTTGAGTTGGTGCGCCCTTGTCGCACGTCACTATGGACCTGCCTGCCCAGGGGTGGGATGTCCAAACCGCCATGCCCCGGCATGAATTGTTTCTCAGCGTCAGTGGTTCGGAACGCGGGGTATCCGCTCATGCGTTGGATGCAGCGAATTTTCTAGTCATTTCCCATACGTTGGACGTTTCCAAGGTGGTTCGCAACGCTGAGCGATGATGATTGTTTTTGGCGTCGTCCAGGCAGCTTTTCGTGCAGAGGCAAAAGCAGCCATGGATTTGGAAAGAGTGGCATAACAGGGGGTCGCGTCCGTTGACAGATGGGCTGTGCTGAGAAGTAATGACACAGGGCTGAGTGGGCTTTGTTTCATTGCCTGCACCTGCTACAGTTCCGAAATGTCCGATAGCAGCACGTGGATTTGCGGAGGCCGGCATTGTTGCCTTGGGGCGGCCCGCTTCGGCGAGATGATCCAAGGTTATTCTTAGGGTGATGGAGTGGCATTGTCAGAGACGGCGAGATGCGTCTTGTGAAGGTGTGCGCGGCAACGCGTCTGCAAGGACGGGTGGATTGTGGTTTGTCAGAGGCGCTGGGGTAGAACCAATGAGGAGGGCAGAGTGGATCTTGGGAACGTGATTGGCATGCAAGGGTGCACGAACGGCGTTTGGCGCTGGCATACCCACTGTGCAGGAGGTCGAGGGCGTCTGCGATAGTGTTGAATACATTGGCTTATGACATTTTCTTGGGCAATTTCTTGTATCGCGCTTAGCAACGGTCGTGGCCATGGCCGTGGGCGGCGGCGTGGTAGGCACACAGGCTGGGTATCAGCCATCCATGCCGCAGGCTCAGCGATGTGTCACAATCGGACCTTGCAAGCATGCCCTAGCTCGCGAGGGAATGAAACAGCAGAGGTGTGGAGCGCTTTGTGAATTTGCAATGTTCTGAAGGGGTGCCCACCTGTGACAGATGGGTCGACGTGTAATGACAGCATGACAGGCAGAGGCTGGAGGTGAATGGAAGGGCTGACGGAGGTGTTGTTGAAAGACAGCGTCGTTTGTGTTGCTGCTGCGGTGCCCCACCAGATGGTGATGGGGAGTTAGCGCAGTGCAAGCTGCATGCTTGGTGGCAGTCGGATGCAGGTCCGGTATCCGCTCTGTCAAGACGGCGTAGCCTTGCAGTAGTGGTTGGAGGGGAGGACGTCCCCACGATCTGGGCTGGACAGGCTGGTGTTTCCAGCTTTGCAATTAGCAGCCCAGCGTCCAGCGTCCAGCGTCAAGCGTCGAGACATTCCACAGGGCACGGGCAAGCGTGTCGTCACTCACGGAATCACGAGCACGGAGTCCCGCGCGGTGATCGCCCAGGGCCTGCGACGAGTCGACGACGACAAAGCGCGCAGGGTGCTTCAGGCGGTACACGGCGGATTCACCTATGCGGCCATGGCCATTCGCCGCCCCTTTGCACTGCCTGCTGCCTGCCCGCCTGCCTGCCTGTCTGCCCAAAAGTCCGGATTGCCGCGTGAGGTGACGGCCAGCCAGGATCCCATAGCTGGGCCGTTGCAGTGGAGCGCCCGCAGTGCCTGCTCATTTCTTGCTTGTTCGTCTGCTGTGACCCCCAAACGACGACATCCCCGCCGCCGTTGGGCCAGACTGCTGTTGTTACATTACTCTGCCAGCGCTGCCTGCACCAGCTCTGCCAGCCTGCCAGCAACCACACCGCCGCCGCCTATTTACTGCACCAGCACCTGCACCAGGCGCACGACCACGCTTGCTCGCAGGCCGCTGTTCATCTCAGCAACCCCCGTCCCCGCACACACCAGCCCGCCGGTGCCCCTTTGATCGCCCGCCGTCGACAACCACTGCTGCTCCCAAGTCCCGCCTGTTCGCTCGCTCGCGCTGCTGCAGTGCGCGCAGACAGCTGCTGCCTCTCGCCGCCGAAGCCACCACGCCGCCGCCCGCCATGAAGGTATGCTGCGCCGCGCTGCGCTCGAGTCGCCGCCGTGCATGTGTGCGCATGCGCTAACCACCGTCTTCGCAGTTCCGCCGCTCCATGAAGGGGGACAAGGACGTCGCCCACCGCCCGCACCACATCTCCATCCCACCCAAGGATGCCATAGCCATTGTGCCGCCCAAGAAGGTGCGTTGCGGCCCTCTACCTTGTGCCTCGTGCCTTGTGCCATCCCTACGCCATATGATTACACGCCCTCGCACCCCCCACCCCAGCTTCCCACACGGGCGGCACGCGCGCGAAGCTAACCGGCGATCCAATTTCACAGGTCATAAAAGCCCTCTACGACTACAAGGCCAACGATCCCAACCAGCTCAGCTTCTCCCAGGGCGACTTCCTGCACGTCGTCGGCCGCGAAAACGACCCTGACTGGTACGAGGCCTGCAACCCGCTGCACGGCACCCGCGGTCTCGTTCCTGTCTCCTACTTTGAGGGCGTTGGGAAGACTGTGCGCGACAGCGCCGGCTCCGTCCCCCGATCCTCTGCCCAGAACCAGCCGCACGACTCTGGCTACCAGGAGCCCCTGCGCGGCATCGGCAGCCCCAATCCCCCCAACACGGCCGGCATGATGCAGAAGATGATGAGCCAGCAGATGCGCATGTCGCAGTCGGGCAAGACGGGCGCCATGGTCTACGGCATCGTCATGTACGACTTCAAGGCAGAGCGGCCCGACGAGCTCGACGCAAAGGAGGGCGAGGCCATTATCGTCATTGCCCAGTCAAACCCAGAGTGGTTCGTTGCGAAGCCCATTACCCGACTCGGCGGTCCAGGCCTGATTCCCGTCTCCTTCATCGAGATTCGCGACATGACCACGGGCCAGGCAGTGCCAGATGCCCAGCAAGCAGTGTCGGCAGCAGGCGTGCCCAAGGTCGAGGAGTGGAAGAAGATGGCGGCCGACTACAAGAATGGCAGCATACCCCTCGGCAAGCTGGAGACCAACTCGCAGCAGTCACTGCAGGCTGGCATGGAGCGCATGAGTCTTGGTGGCAGAAGTCAGACACAGGACAGAAACGGCTCGGTAAGTTTGCATACGCTTCAAGCTTCAAAAGCATGGCTAATAGTCTTGCAGATTTCGCACTCTCGCTCTGGGTCGGTTGCCATGCAGGGAGGTCAGGGTCAGTTGTTCGCACCCATCAAGGCCTGCGTCCCGCGTTACTGCTTCGCAGACGACATCTTCTGGTTCATCATCGAGTGCCAGATGGAAGACGGCAGGCACTGGGAGTTACAGCGCCTGTACCAGGACTTCTACGACTTGCAGATCCAGCTCATTGCCACATACCCGATAGAAGCTGGAAACAGCGGTCAGGGCGAGCGCACACTGCCATTCATGCCTGGGCCAGTGACCTACGTTACCGACAACATCTCCAACGGTCGCCGCGCCAACCTCGACGAGTACATCAAGAACCTGCTCAAGCTAGGCCCTCACATCACACATGGCCAGCTTGTAAAGGGTTTCTTCGCCCCACGACAGGGCGACTATGAGATCGACCCGGATATCCAGGCTCAGGACGACTACCGGTTATCTCAGCAATCAGGCCAGTCTTCGAACCACTCTCATGGAGGATCCACTAGCAGGCAATCGTCTGCGGACCAACTACAGGCAACTACACCAGTAACTCCCTATTCGACGAGCTCCTACGGTGCCCACCAGCGCGGCCAGTCCTCGGCGTCACAAGTGTACTCGACATCACTCAACCCTCCTCCAATGAACCACCAGCACTCTTCTGCGTCGACTGCAACCAACACCGGTACATCGTCGGCCCTCAAGATTAAGGTGTGGTTTGAGGAGGATAACTGCGTTGTCATCCGCATGCCGATATCTCTGCGCTTTGCCGACCTGTACAACAAGCTCAGAGAAAGGAGGCGTCTGGAGAGGCCTGATGAGCGTGACGAAGATCTGATTGTCGAGTACAGAGATGAGATGGAGGGGACCTTTTTTCCCATCGAAAACGACGAGGATTTGCAGATTGCGGTGGAGAGGAATCCAAAGCTCACTCTCAGCGTCACCACGTCAAGGTGATAGCTATGAGGTGCTTTATGGATGGGGGGCACTACTACTTCTCTTCGCTTCTTTCGATGCCGTTACTTTCAGCGGTCATCTTTCACTTTTTTTACACGGGCTTCACGATTGATACCTCTCTGCTTTGGGCGTTAACTGCACATTCCGGAAAGGCGTTCAGCGGAGTCACTTCAGGCGTTGCGGCTGTGCATGATTCCCACTCTGTTGACTTTTGGGTCTTCGCATCATTGTTACTCTGGGCTGTTGGAGTGCATTTGCTGGTTTGATTGGTCCGCGTTTCTTCACGAAGACACGGCTGGATGGTCACTAATGTGTGGGCTTATGTAGAAGTACTGCTTGGCGTAAGCAAGCATGGCATGGCATGGCATAGCAACGGCGGGCAGCGCAGGACGAATATGATGGGTGAGATGTGAGCATCATGTCTTTCGCTATGCTGTCGCAACAAGTGATGTCTAATGTATTGATACTCAAATGGGAATGCTTGGCTCTTGCAAGGGTGGCCCTCTGTCCTGCATGTTCACTCTTCTTAAGCTCGGCTTCCCCGACTCTACACCTTGCGCATTCTCCTACTTTGGAAATCGATAATGCACAACTACCTTCAGGCGCCTCACGGGAGAAAGATATAGCGGTGTATAGCATCGAGCCTTACGACGAACGGGATGGTCAGCGGGAGATGGGAGGGCGGAGTATTGGATGTTGTGACGGATCGAGGCAGTAGGCGAGTATGAGATGTTCTACAGACGATAGAACCAGAGCATTCCCATGGTAGGTAGTTCTCTAGCATGGAAGAGAAGTCGTTAGCTCAGGGTCCAACATGCAACGGTTGGTGTTGCACCACAACCGCAGATCTCAGAAGATCCCGCCATGCTCCCTTGGGCATAGACCTCGGCGATTGCGGAGCTTCGAGTGAGCATCAGCGCCAGGTGGTCACGTTCGCCATCACTTACATTCAACGCGCTCTCAACTGACGTTATCCACCGCGCCTCCCGTTCACCGCCCGTTGCTGCCCCGCACATGATATAACAGGCTAGAAAGTAGCAGCCAAAGCTCCACAGTGGCTACCTCACGCCTAACCAAGCTCTTCCTCGCGTCCGTCGCCCTCTTCATCTCTCTAACCGCCATCCTGTCTTCACTCCGATTCGCCGGGCGCACCCCCTCTATCCTGCATAGCTTAAAGCCAGGACCCCTTCGCAGTCCGCTGTACACGCAACCGTACCGACCCCTCACCAATTCCACAATGGCGCCCTCCCAGTACAAGAAGCCGCCGCAGCTGCCACCCAAGTTCACTGCCACCAAGCAGAGCTTGTTGGACGACACAAAGAGGTTGATTGAGAGATCGCGAAGCGTGCAGGATGCTGTCGTCAAGGACGGTACAGCAACTTTTGCAAAGGCCATCCTTCCCATTGCCTACGATGACAACAAGATGGCCATTGAGTCGCACATCATTGGCTTCTACAACGCCGTGTCCACTAGCAAGGAGCTCCGCGATGCCTCCAGCGAGGCAGAGCAGCTACTTGACGACTTCGGTATCGAGTCTTCTATGCGCGAGGATGTCTTCAATCTGGTCGACGCCGTAATGAAGAAGAACGAGCAGCTGGACCCTGAGTCGCAGCGTTTGCTGGAGAAAGACCACAAGTCTTTCATCCGAAATGGATTGAACATCCCTGCTGGTGAGAAGCGCGACAGGTTCAAGGCGATCAAGCAACGTCTCAGCACTATCGGCATTCAGTTCTCCAAGAACTTGAACGAGGAGAATGGAGGACTCTGGTTCACACCTGAGGAGCTGCACGGCGTACCTGAGGATGTTCTTTCTGGTTTGAAGAAGGGCGAGGGTGAGAACGAGGGCAAGATTTGGCTTACCTTCAAGTACCCGGATCTGTTCCCCACTCTCAAGTATGCTACCAACGCCGAGACACGAAAGAAGGTGTTTGTCGAGAACGAGAACAAATGTAACCAGAACGTCGAGCTCTTCCGCGAAGCTATCCTCCTCCGAGACGAGGCCGCTCGCATCCTTGGATACAAGAACCACGCCGAGTTCAGAATAGAGGACAAGATGGCCAAGACACCAAAGACTGTTGATGACTTCCTTGGCGATCTGCGCACACGCCTTGCCCCTGGTGGCAAGAAGGAGATTGAGGCATTGATGGAGTTCAAGAAGCAAGACGTCAAAGAGCAGGGCCTTACAGGTGAGCTTGCTGAGAAGTACTACCTGTGGGATCACAGATACTACGATCGCTTGATGCTGGAGAAGAACTTCCAGCTTGATCACCAAGTCATCGCCGAGTACTTCCCTCTGCAGACCACTATCCAGGGTATGCTGAAGATCTTTGAAGAGCTCTTTGGCCTGGTCTTTGTCGAGATCGTTGGTGAGGAGAGGACAGCGCTCGCAGACGGCGGAAAGGCCGAGGACATTGTCTGGCACCCTGAGGTGCAGGTCTTCAGCGTATGGGACGACGAGGGTGAGGGTGCTGGTTTCGTCGGGTACCTCTACCTTGACCTCTTCCCTCGTGACGGCAAGTACGGACACGCCGCCAACTTCAACTTGCAGCCAGGTTACATCGACGAGAACGGCAACCGCTGCTACCCTGCGACAGCGTTGGTGTGCAATTTCTCCAAGCCCACACCCAAGAAGCCGTCGCTCCTCAAGCACGATGAGGTTGTCACCCTGTTCCACGAGCTGGGCCACGGTATCCACGACCTCGTCTCTCGAACAACGTACTCCCGCTTCCACGGTACTAACACAGTCCGTGACTTCGTCGAAGCACCCTCGCAGATGTTGGAGAACTGGTGCTGGACGCCGTCGCAGCTTCGTTCGCTGTCGCACCACTACTCTCATCTGTCGCCCGAGTACGAGAAGGCATACCTTGAATCATCTGATGCAGAGAAGAAGCCGTCTGACGAGCGTATTCCCAACTCTTTGATTAGCAAGCTCATCAACACCAAGCATGTCAACGATGCGCTGTTCAACCTGAGACAGTTGCACTTCGGTACTTTCGACATGACCATCCACGAGCCTAGCAGCCATGATGAGGTCGAGAAGCTCGACATCACCCAGCTTTACAACAGTCTTCGACAGGATATTTCCCAGCTCGACGGCCCCGAGGCTCTCAGCGGTGAAAAGCAGGGCGACTGGCACTGGGGCAATGGACAGGCTACCTTTGGTCACTTGATTGGCGGATACGATGCTGGGTAAGTCACGCAACGCTCCGAACGCACGATGACCAAGTCCTTGTATTAATACAACGCTAGATACTACGGCTACCTCTCCTCTCAAGTCTATTCTACAGACATGTTCTACTCGGTCTTCAAGGAAGATCCCATGAACGCCAAGGAAGGAAGGAGATACCGCCACACTGTCCTCGAGCGCGGTGGCAGTAAAGAAGAGATGGAGATTCTTGAGGAGTTCCTGGGTAGGTCACCAAGCACCGAGGCCTTCTACAAGGAACTGGGTATCTCGAAGTAGGTGGAATCTCAAAGTAGATGGACTCTCGAAGTAAATAGTGACTCTTGCTATTCACACCAATGAAACCCTAAATTTGATCCCAATCATCTCCACTGTCCGCCGTCATCACTCACTCTACATTGCTCAAAATCCACCCTCCGGCTCTCCTGAATCAAATCATGGCACTTACTGTATCTACTTGCTTCATCTTGTGACTCAGCGGACCTTTCCCATGATGTCCTGCGAAGAAAGGTGGGGACGACAGGATACTACATGACATATTTATGTTGATGGTTGATGTAGATGGAGATGTAAATATAGATATTTATAGAAAGCAAGTTATTAATCATTACACATAAATATGCAATCTTTAATTCTAGGAGTCTAGTCTATCTCTATTGCCTTTAAATCTACTTGCCCTCTATACTTCAACCGCTTACGTGTTTAGCATAAAAGAAGCTAATGCGATAAACGCAGCGTTTTGCAAAAAGAAACGTTGTAGGCGTGAGTTGCGTTACGCATACGTGCGCGTCGTGATTAAGCGGTGAGTAAGTGCACTCAGTGATGGATGATTGGAGACGATGAAGTAAGTCGTAACCAAAGCCTAACAGGCCCGTGTAGAACGGTATCCCATGACCTATTAGGTCTAGAGCAGACCGTAGCATCTATGATAATGTTAGCAGATGCTTAGATGTGTTAGATAGGAGGGGGGAAAGGGATACTTAGTTTTTATGTCTAAGCTTGAGGGTTGCGTCCCGTGCAAGAGATAGCCTGACAGAGGAGGTAGCTGCTTGCGAGAGCGAAGACGGTGATAATGATGATGTTAATCTTATATACCTTGCGTGATGCTGTTACGGTACGAGGGTGGATTTGCTCTCGATTTCATTGAGGGTGGGCAGCAGCGGCGGCCATGGTGGTGGGAGTGTTGGCTGTGTTGGCAACAAAGATGTCGAGGGCGGGAGTGCTGGCAGTGTTGGTGTTGCTAGTGGTAGCGTTGGTAACAAAAACGTTAGTAGCAGAGTACTCTATACCACAGCATTGCTTGTGCAAAACTTGCAGAAATGTCTTGTAGAAAAGTATTTTGACAATATATAGTAGGTAAGGAAGATAGAGTAAGAGAGAGAGAGAGAGAGAGAGAGTATATAGAAGAAGAGATGTGTAAAGTTGAAAGAGTTTATTTATATTAAGTTTACGCTGCTGTGCCAGCGCTATCTACAAGAGACTCTACCTTCACCGCGAATTTCATGTCAGGCATGACAGTAGCCAGGTGAGAGACAACGCAACAGGCGCGGTGACGGTGTGGACAATGGCAATGGTAGGGAGAGAGGGCAGTTTCGAAGTGAAGTAGAATATCTTTTCCTGGACGCCGGTCGAGTTTGCGAGCTGGACAATGGCATGTGGTTGTTGCGTAACAGGTGGAGTCCTTAGTAAGCAACACCTTTTACATTGTCTGTCTGTAGCTCTCTTAACATTCACGACCCTTAGAAGAGGGAGAAATAGTAAGTTTTAAGAATGCATGTGTGTCTTGTCTATAGAGCTTCTGCATATCCTTGAGTCTCTTGCATAGAAGACTATATCAATAGCACAGAAAGAGTAGAACTCTACAGTATCTTAGAGAGATATAGAAGGAAGAGCTATAAAGAAAAGAAACCTACTATGTAAGAGCGCCTACAATACTTACACATTACTAGGAGGCAAAACATACCGTGTGTTTAACATTGCACTGTATCAGACCAAAAGCTTACAAAGATCCGCGACATACTGTCGTGCGGCAGCGTTACAATGGCGCATGAAGACATCAAAGCAGACGGACCATCAGGGTCCCTCAATCACCAGCAGCCCAACATTTCCAGCAACATACCCCAAAGCCCACCAACAACCACACCACTCTGCCAAGGAGAGAAAACAAACGAGGAACTCAACGACTCCCAACACTTTCAGATAGCAGAGGCAGGCTGAAGACCCTGAAATCACCATCCTCGGGCCCTGTCCCCTGTCCGGGTACAAAAACGGGGCCGCCCGCTGATGATCGGTAGCCGGATGGATGCCACTACGCTTACCACCTCACCTGCCCCGTCAGAATTCTCCGGTGGTCAGGGGCTGTGCTCCGCGTTTGAATAATTTTCCGTACCTATAGTTTGTAGGAGTGGGCTGGCCGAAGCCGTGATAGTCCTGATAGTTGCCTGGCTACCATTTCATAGGTTTGGTGATATGGGGGTTCTTACCCAGTGATGGGGTGATTAGTGCGAGTATCTTGCAGCGCTGTTTTTATGGCACGAGAAGCAGGTTTATGCAGTCATCTAGCTGTAGTGATGGATGCGCAGGGACCAGCCTAGCACATTGAAGCGCAAGTGAGCGACGACTTGTTCTCTGGGCTTGGTATGGTAAAGAGTACGCCTATGATGAAGTTCACCGCGATATGCGAACGGTATCGTGACTACGCAAGGACGTCTACGTCAAGATGAGTGAATTTGAGATTCACGCGATCAAAGCGAGCCACAATAGTAGCCAGTGCTGGAAAGCTGATCGCAGAACGACTCGATGCTGGGTGTAGAATGGATGATGCCTAGAATAGCCTTTCTGTCTGGCGATCTAAGCCACGGAACATGTCGAGAACAGCCGAGACTGCAGCAAGTCACTTGATCGTCATCGTGATAGCTGCCTCCCTTGTGTGGAAGTTCGATGCGGGGGCATATAGAGCAAATGGCCGCTTGAAGCTAAAGCACTTACCTGTAAGAATATCGCCATTGTTCTAGAGATGCGGGACTGAACTTCCAAACAACGCACAGCAGGGACCAACTTACGACGACTTGATTATGGTCCTAGCTTGCGCCGGATGTTGTGCCCAGCTGACACAGAACACAGGGAACCTGCAGCTTCCAGGGGCAGTGTCCGTTGGGAGGTTGTAGAACACTCCTAACAACAGTCATTGGGTGCTAAGGAATGCCGAATTAGTATCTTAATAAGTGCAGTAAATGTCGTATGAGAAAACACGTTGACTGAAGTGAGAGCCAGTCCTTGATGTCGGCCATCCAAGTAGAACTTAGCATCCATCTGTAGCGGGGTCGAATGTAATGAGATCGTCGCGGCAACTACATGTCGCGGCACCGTGGCGTTGTTTGCTTGTCAGTCCGAGGACCATACTATCCGGACTTATGACGCGTAAAGGAACGATTGGCTTATCTCGTGACGATGCTCGTGCTGTGTGCCCACAAGTGAACACCTCAAGCCTGGGCATGAATGCACGACTTACGGATTAGGCCCCAGGTCACTATTGACGAAGCGCCCTGATGGTGTCTCTGGAGTGGTGACCGTGATTATGCTCCTCTCCTATCGACATGATCGCTCTCACTGCAGCAGCACGGACCAGCCGTTCGCAACAAATCCTAGTTGTGTTGGTGTCACAATGGCTTCCTGTACGCACTGCCTGGAAAGTGGATGGAAGCTGAGCTTGGGGGCGGCAAATCAGGTCTCATCGAACAGCTCAGATGGTCGGTTTGCTCATCTGAACGCATGAGGCCGCCGAGTGGGTTGCAAGTTCCAAAAACAATCGGACCATTGGCGTGAGTGAGCTTCTATGAGAGCCAGTTGTGGAGAATGAACCTTGCGCCGTCAGCATTCTTGATGTACCAGTGTCGAAAAGTTGCTGAGGCTGACATATGCTGTGCTGCTGTCCATTGGTAGACTAGATTTTAGATTGCACTACGAACCATACTTCCACAAGCTGTCAGTTCCCGGTATGCCATCGGCCGCGCCGTACAACGCCAGCGCCTCGCTACCAATTTGCACTGAAAGGAATCGCACAAAGCCGTTCTAGTCGATGGTACTTGTATTCTAACCAGACACAAGTGGCAATTGCCACATGTTTGTGGTTCACTCGTGCCGAGCATGAGCAGTGCGATGATAGCTCGGTACTAAGCTATAGGAAACCGTGCTAAGGACTGTGTTCTGATCGGAGAGATCACGTACCTGTCTTCCTTGGATCGGGTTCCTCTCAAGTTCGCTCAGGCTATTGGACTACGTCAGGTTAGATGAAGCTTTGGCCCGGTACCGAAGAGGACGAGAATTTCTTGTACGAGTCTCTGGGGTGCAAGTGACAGGTCCAACACGCGCCAACGGCCGCTCGTGCCAGCCTCTGAAGGGAACCATTAGCTCTCGTGTAGGTACCTAGGTAACAAACAGAGCTGCAAACAGTCTCACACGGTCAATGCGAGCCTTTAGAATAGTCTGTGAAGATTCGCGTTGGGGAGCTATCGGCCAGACAGTCTTCGAAGGCGCAGCAAATGTCGAGGCAGACGTTTGCACTAGAACTGGAGCGTGAGTGATGCCTGCCACTCCAACAGATCAGAGGTCTGTCGATAATAGGCTGCCTTGCAGTGCAGTATGGCCTGAGCTTATTCTACTGAAAGAAAAAATAGGGCTGTCACTTAACGCGCCTCATGGCAGCCAATAGCCTAGAGGCGTCTTGGACTGACCATGAATTATACAGGTTTCAGGGTCGCCTGCAACGTAGACGCAGTCATTTGTCATCAGCTTGATCTCTTTTACGAGGCCATTAATTCGACGCTGCACTTGATCATTCTGCAACAGCTTATCACTTGTTGATCGGATCGCTGTAACATGCTCTTACTAGGGCTGCGACACCGGCCCCTCTTGACAATCCGTTAATTTAGAAGGCTGGAGTAAGCGGTGTTGGTGTAACAGATGGCAGCAACCGTCGAGAGCGACTCGTCCCAGGTTTGTCAACTTGGAGTCGGTCGAGACAATCAGAGCAAGAACCTGAACCGGTTCCTAATCCTCCCGACACAACAGTCAAGTCTGATGCAGGTCGCCATGATGTATTGGAAACTGGCAGATGCTTGGACGCCCGACCATCACCGTCACGGGGTTGAGCGGGAGGCTGCAGATCGATGTGCCTCGACAGCAGACGCCCTGCAGGGGAGGTGCGCATCTTGTGACCTCGCAATGAGCTGCAATGCCCATTTCGAGCCGTGATCTCCTGGATACCCGCTCAGCCACCATCTGAATCTACACTTCAACGGGCTGTTGTGCCTGGCTGCGGTAGAATGCTCTGGCAGGCGCCGAGCGTGCTGGGGGCGGCGCTTCTAGTGCAGTGAGGCACTCGGAAAGTAAGCGCAGAGCCCTGCTTCTGGATTCCCCATTGAGACCCGTCAGATGACCAGGCTGGCATGGACGTGGTAGAGTGTGCTCGGGTCAGTCTGATGTTGGCATCTGCGGCAAGCCTCCTCTGCTCACTGGCAGCCGCTGATCGCTACCTGATCGCTGCCTAGTCATTGGCCAGCTGGGCTGATGAGCTGCGCAGCTGTGGGTTGAGGAATGCAATGCGAGGACCGGAGCTCCTTGTCGCCAGTCAGCCCCAAGTGCTGGGGGTGTGGACGGCCGCAACGTGCGAGACACATGAGCGAGATGATGTTTGGGACTGTAATGTCACCTCGCCCGCGTGGAGTGCTGCTGAAGCAGCGCAGTAAGGGATGTCCAGCGCTTCATGGTGTGCTGTTCTCCACCCAGGCCAGATGGTGAGAGCGGTTGGGGTGTTGACTAGCGACTACTGCATCCACGGGAAGCGCCAAGCTCGACTAGCAGCGAAAGTGGGTTGGCGCTGCGCCAAAGGGGGACTAGTTAGCCGCGGGCGCTGCACGTCACCAGATGGCTTTTCCAATCCCCTGCTCGTCCATACCTCCTTCCCATCGATCATGTATCGCTTTTCATCTGGACTACGCAAGGGAGCCGCCGAGCCGGTCCACACCCCGTTGTTTCTCGCTTTCTTCACCGTTCAGACCCCGGCTGGGATATGCCGCCCGCCGCACCTATCGTCCGAGGCACGACAACAGCTGAGTGACGACTATGGACGGCAGCCTCTACGATGACTGGCCCTGCCCTCTTTCGGAGTAATACGCAGTCATCCAGGCTGCTGGGTCCTGGTGTGCTAACAGTGAAGCCCACCCGGATCATGGCGCAGTGAGCGCTCTAACCAAAACATTTAGGCGATGCAACCTCTGGCCATCACCCGCTGCATGCTTGCCTCAGCGAGATGGACATGGCGTCTGTGTGTGGGTCGTGGCTGATTTCTTGTCGAGTTCAGTCACCCAGATCGTCGTTGTCGAAGCCAAGTATCAGCATTGCTGTCGTCCCGTGACAGGTAACGGCTCGAGAGCCAAACATCCTCTTTGTCCTCTAATTTCCTTGTCTTCCTGTTCACCCACGGTTCGCCCTGTCGTCTTTTTTTGCGGGTACCGGCCCGTGGCGCTCTGCCCCAGCCTGCTCATGACCCACCTTTCGATCCAGTGCTGACTGGACGCCGCGGGCAGTGAGCGTCCAACCACCGCTCATGTGGCAAGAGCGTACCCTGATCATCTGTTCGCTTCATGGGTTATTTTTGGGCGGCTGATCGAGATGAAACATCGACGTCCCAGCTGTCTGGTCCATGTCCTGCTGTGTCAAGTTGGCCACCCTTTTCAGAGTGGTGTCGTGGCCAATGTTCCTGCATCGCTGCACGGGACTGTGATGCCTCTGCCCGGCGAGCCAATCCACTCGTCGTAAAACGGTGGACCATTGCTCCCGCGGGCAGCAGAGGTCCTACTCCGGTGCAAGGAATGCAGAGCTCAGCGTGGACCAGCTACCATTCGAGGAAGACGCGAGCCTGGGCGTTGGCGCAAGTCGTCTCCCTGACATCTCGGAGATATAGAGTGGCCAGTTTAGGAAAAGTTCGCTGCTGCAGCTTGCCAATACTACCGTGGTGCTAGAAAACGGTCATGGTCTGAGAGCAAGGCAATACGGATCATTTGCTTGTGGGCTGAAATCTTGATCCATCATCCTGAATGATGTTATGGGGCTATACTTGCTTGGTAGGCACTTCTCTTTTCAGCCAAACGTCCCGAATCTGACCCCCAGCCCACCCTACTCTAGATTGAGCTATAGCGGTTTCCAAGTGCAAACCGTACATCTATTGCCCGGATTCTATATGCTCACGTTTTCTTTGATTTACCATCTCTCAAGCTCGTTCTAATTGAATCCCCCCTGTTCACGAAGCCCATCCTTCCACGGGACGATAACATCCATTACTTCCTATTGCGTTGCTATTCCAAATTTTGTTACCCTACTAGGCAGCCTCGAGGACTAGAATCACGGGAGCATCGAACCCCAGCGCTCTTGTACAACGGTTCTGGGCAGGAGCCAGATTGGATTCAAGGCATCGTGCATATATGCTTCGACCCTCCGGACGGTCAGCATCCGCCAGTTTTGAGTCAGGAGAAGATTTTCAGGCGCTTCCTCCACAGCGTCTATATCCATTGAGCTGTGTTGCTTCTATTGAGCTGCGATCTGCTTGCAACTCATTGAACTGGTACGAAGCAACATATAGTATCCAAGCTATTCCGTGGACCGGGCCTCCGCGTAGATCGCTAAAGATTTGACGGCAATACCCTCGCTGAAACAGCCACGATCGAAAATCAGTCGACGCCACATCGATCCTTTTAGGAACTCTGCAGAAGAACCCTGTAAGCTCCACTGGGGTTGCGACTTGCTCCCTTGTTTGATCCGAAAGACTGACAGGTCGCAGTGCAGCAGCGACAACGAGCACACACACACCGCCTACGTCGCAGCAAGGATTGCCGAGCAGTAGGCTGCCGGATCGTTGCCCGCGTACCTGTCTGTGCTTGCTAGGTATTCGAGATCTGTGGAGACCACGGGAAGAAGCAAAGCGCACCAGTTGGTCTTGCAATCCGCCCACACGAACCGTTTAATCTCAGGGTTTAAGGTGTCGCGCAGCCGCAACAGGTGACATCAACGTACGCCAAATACTGACATCTTGGAAAGCCTCAAAACCGTGGGTGTGCCCATCGCTCGTTACAGGCCCGACAAGCCCACTGACCAAGCTTTACGACAGACTCAAGATTTGAGACGTTCGTGCGGTGAACGTTGACGCGCATCGGTAGCCCAAATTACCGGACGGTGGTCGCGACAGACATTCACTCCTCGAGGCCACACCTTCCAAATTGCTTCCCGACAGCCTCGTTGTTGTTCACAATCACCAGGAACTCGTAACGGCAGCTAATCGAACCCTCCACTGGCGCCGGCTAGACCGTCTTCAAGCGAACCAACAACAGCATCAGACGGACCCATCAACATTCCCACTTTTGTCCTTTTACGCCTGAATCGACAAGCTAAGAGTTCGCCTCGCTTTTTAAGACTCTGACTCCCGTAGTCGGACTGATCTTTGGGTGAAGCTCATAGCAACTTGGTAGGCACAGCCATCTGGTGTTCGCGAAAGCACACCAGCCACCATTACAGACTTGCAGCAACTCAGGTACGCCTTTGAGTATACCTGAACAGTCAGAACTGTTCAGCGCTTTGATAAAGAGCATCTGCGCTGTCTACAAGCGATTATTATTGCAGTATGCATCAAAGTAAGTGAGCATCTCTCTGCTTCGTATCTGCATGCCCAGCAAGAGCACAAGCTCTCCATTATTCGGCTCCCAAGCGCTGCACACTCTAGTTAGTATCTGGCGCCTTTCTCCGCATTCTTTTCCTGCATTCCTCCTGCGCCTCTTTATGATGCTGGTCAACAACACAGCCCACGCGCGCGTTCTGCTTCTTACTTGTTTATTGCTACACGCTGTGGGTCCCTCGTTTCGATTTCTGCAGCTCCTGTAGTGCGCTCTCGCACATCCCTTCTAGCTCAACTGCAGAGCCCTGTACTACAACATCCCACGCATGCCGAGGCTCCTGTGCTGGCTCGCCTACCGACGCACGCTATTCATATTCATTCATAACGCTCTTTTACTACAACGACACTGCGAACAAAAAATGATTGGCTGACCGCAGAGCAAACAGTACTACACCCTCCTCTGCCGATGGCATCGGACAACCACTTCTCTACAGAAGAAGCATGTATCGACCAGATTGGCGCTCATGCACATCATAACTCTTTCGCAGCTGGTGTACCCGATCAGCTCAGGCGTGACGGGGCCCTAGCTCATACAGCGACCGGTATGCCTCTGAGCGCGATTACAAGCCGTTACGGTGCACCTCGTCCCGACGCAACGTAAGTAACCTCTCTCATTGGTCTTCTTCCTTCCGAGCGGGCATGGCAGGCCCCGTAGTGTACCCTGCCGACCCCAGCCTGCATCCTCGACGCCTCTTTGCCTGGTGTTGGCGACCCCTACCACCAAAACAAACACGTCGACGATGCCTTTCATCATACTTGTCGTCGCACACACGTCGGATGCATGGCGCACTTAGCCCTCCCAACAGGCTGGTCTGTCACGTATGATCACACGACAAGTTTAGCGGGTCTGCCATACCGTCCCTGGTCTACTTGACAACTTATACCGTGTCACCCTACGCTTGGTTACACATCGCTGTCGCTCGCATCAGTTGGGCCGGTTAGCATTGTTTTGCTGACTTGACTAACTGTCAATAGCTACCAATCTGGTGTGGCCCTCTCCGATTCGGGGTCGGGGTCCATCTCAACCTCGCCCAGCTCCAACGCCTCGTCGGCGCTAGCTTACTCTTACGCAGCTTTTTCTCCGACAGTGACCACAACCTACCCCAACCAGTACCCTGTAGCAAACAACTACAGCAGCTTCTCCTGTGGTTACGGTAACATGTCGACTCGACGGATGTCCTCCATGTAGGTAGCCGATGTGGCGCATCCATGCGCAACGAACCTAACGTATATGCATGACAGCTGACAAGAATACCATAGAAATGATGCTTCATCGTCGGCGATGTTACCCCCGACACGATCACCAGGATTGAGCAACCCTGTGTCACCTCCCATGGGTGTGTCGGCTCGGGATAACTATACAACAACCTCTGGCCTGCACAGACATCCGCACACCTTATCGCCTCGCCACTCTGATCTCTCTCGCTACAACTCTCTGCCTGATACACCCAGGAGTGTCTTGCCGACCACCATGCCTCTGGTGTACAGCACCTACCAGAGTCCAACTTACAGTCAGCCAGGTCAGCCAACAGAGACGCCGCCCTTCAACGCGCAAGAAACGTATGGCACTATAACTTGTGAGGGCACCACAGTAGTGCCAGCTCTCGAAGCGAAGATTGAGAAGGGATTTTTCTATTCGACCGATCGCGTCTGGACCTGCTACCGCAGAAACTACTTCGCTGTCAATGTCTCCTTCGGACTCAATCCATGGGTGTCCAATGCTCGCCTGTATCTTGACCAAGGAAACGGAAAACCGCAAGAGCAGATCCAATCCATCGCTGTCTCTCTTGCCGCAGCTGTCGACGGGTCAGGTGGGAAAACCATCGAGCTTATACAACACACTCCCAAACGCGACAAAGGACCACAGCTCTCCATGAAGAAAGAACTCCTCGCTCCTACACCTCCTGGGAAAAACCATGAGCACGGCGGCTATGCCTTGAACAGTTACCACCAGTCTTCGAGTGTACCAGGCCCACAACTGCCTCTGCAAAACGACTCGGATTCTTCACAACAATATTCGCCAGCTAGCCACGCCAGCAGCAATTTTCAACATGGTTTCGAACGTATCCAGTTCAAGTCGGCAACAGCCAACAATGGAAAGCGTCGGGCTCAGCAACAATACTACCACCTCATCGTCGAACTTTGGGCCAACATTCAAAACCCACGCGACGAAGCCCCAAAGTGGGTGAAGATCGCAGCTCGCTCCTCGCATCCAGTCGTGGTCCGTGGAAGGTCACCGAGCCACTACCAACACGAAGGACCACACAACGCTGGCGCAAGTCGAGGTGCTGGAGGATCGGGTCTTGGTGGGCCAGGACATCATGGGCTCGGCTCCAATGGTACACGGGCATTCGGAAGCTATAGCAACGGCATGTCGAATGGCAGTGCAACCATGGGAGGTAATCTTTACAGAGGAAACACCTACTCACTCGACCCTAGTCCCATGGGCAGCCACTCTGTGAGTTCTGCTAGCTCTTTGAGCGGCGGCCCAGGTGAGGGTCTCGTCGGAGATCAGCAACACATGGTGGACGATGATACCAAGATGAATGATGCTCCTCACGACTATTCATACTATCCGGCACCGCTCTATGAGAGTATACCTGCCAAGGTCGAACACTCACTTCCGCTACCCCAACGCATTGTCAAGGAGGAATATCCGGGCCCCGCAGCGTTGGCTGCAGGGTGGCACAACGGCAGTTGTGGACGATTCCAGGGCATGGAAACAAGCCGTGGATATTACCCTGACGTACAAGCCCACGCTGGATACTGAGCTCCCACGCTGTTGTACGTGTATCTTGCTCTACGCCACCTCAGCGTGGCAAGAGTGGCATTTAAGTCAACAAGGCTTCAACAAGGGTAGCCACGTTCTTTCAAAGAACCCTGGCGGTTTGCACTTTTCATCGTTTCCCCTTCCTCCAATCGCCAATGTCGACCATGAGTACCATGTACCACGGCGAGCATGGGTAGGATCACAAAACCAGATGGTTGACCAAATAACTATGCCGGGCGCATACAACGCACGATTTAGCGGGTCGCCGCAAAGAGATGGTCCTGCCACGACCAGACCAACTCACAGTTTCTCTGGACATACATGGGTGTGACACTTATCATGGCGTTGGGCGTCTTGTCTCTCGGTGCTTTTTCCTTATCATCTTCACCCTATTATTTTTAATCCTGCACTTAGCGCTGCTGTCACGACACGATTGTATGATGTGCACGAGCGAACGTTCTCTTCGATTTATTGTTTTTCAGTACATTTCCTTGCGGCGTTCCCCATGATGATTGTGCTCTTGTTGCGATGCAAGATTGGTGTTGGTATATGGGTCTCAGGAAAAACATCACAAGCCAAGGATGCACACTGCATTGCGGCTTGTGGTTAAAAACTAGTACAGGTTGATGGTCATGTCCCTATCGTATATGCTGTCGCTGATAGTTTGCATCTTTGGCGGTGCCGAGCAGAAGCAGAGGTCACGGTTGTATGAGTAACAGTTCATGGCCAAGGGATCTTTCTGGATGGGATTATGGGAATCTGGGTCATTGGACACAGGAGGCGTAAAAGCGTGGATACGGTGATGGAACAAATACGGCTAATGCTGGTGGCCCTTGTCAATTGTATGAATATATAGCCTCTAAAAGCTTCGATAGTTGTGAATGCAGGCGGCCCTTGTTGTTTACGCGCACCTGCCACATGTTTGGACTGGCACCTTCCGTGTGTGCTCTCTTGTCATCTCCGTATAGCCGCGAGTCATGCCCCACCACACCTCCACCAAACGTCCTTCCATCTCGTTCTCCTCTCCTTCAATGCACACTACTGCACGGCCTGTCAGCCTGCTGCCTCACCGCCTCACTCTCTACGGTGGCGCCATGACGTCCCAGATTTTCTTCTTTGCCTCGAAAAGATGACAGAGCGCTTCTTTGAGTGAGGTGCAAGGAAGCTCAAACGGCTGCTTGTTAGCGGCGGGGAAGCATGGAAGCGGCGGCGGGCCAGGCTTCGGCTTTGAGCGCCTAGCGCCCACCAGATTCTCCCACCCCCCAGCGCTGCCACGGGACTGCCAGGCCCGACGTCGTCTCTTGTCACGTCATCACCCAAGCGCCCACGGACGCGTTCCCCCTGTCAGAATTTCCAGCCCAGGGCCCACGGCTTTCAAATACACGAAACTGACCGCCCTCTCTGCGCGCATCTCCTTTGCCTCGTTCTGGTACACGGACACAGCTGCGCTACTGCGAGTGCCTGCGAGTGCCTGCCCGGATACCTGGATAGAGACAGAGCCAGTGGAGCGCTGCGTTCGACGGCAATCGCAATATGGCCTGGCATGATGAGGATAGCTGGCTCACCCAGGCGCTGTCGCCCAAACCAGCGACCATCCTGATCACCCTTGCCATTGCCATCTTCCTGCCTATTTTGCTGCATTCGTGGCTGTATCGCAAGGCTGCCAGCTCCACCGGGCTGCCCACCTTCTTGCTCGTGGGGCCCAGTGGTGGGGGAAAGACGGCATTCACGACTTTGGTATGTTGCTGGTTGAGCTTGCAATGTGCATGCATGCATTGCCAGTGCTCGAGCTGCCACGAGAGGACGCATGCTAATTATTGCAGACCGAACGCGGCACCATCGCTACTACGCACACATCCACCACCCCTCTCTCTATCGAAGCTCTTCTACCAGACCCTCACGTCCCTGCTTCTTCCCACTACCGTTCGCCTGGTGACCCAGCTTTTGAGCGCTCGCGTCGCTTCATCATCCTCGATACTCCCGGTCATGGCAAGCTGCGCAACTTCGCGACCGCAACCCTCGCCGATCCCAAGAATGTCCGCGGCATCATCTTCGTCGTGGACGCTGCTGCTATTGCCGAAGAAGCCGGGCTGAACGAGGCAGCAGAGTATCTGCATGACGTGCTGCTGAGCCTGCAGAAGAGATACACCACCGCCAAGACAAGCAAGGGGCCTAAGGAGATTCCAGTCTTAATTGCGGCGAATAAAATGGATCTCTTCACCGCACTACCGGCTAACCTGGTCAAGATTCAGCTTGAGAAGGCCATCTCCGAGGTCAGGAACAACAGAGGCAAAGCCCTTAGAGATGCGGGTGCTGCGCTGAGCGGAGGAGAGGATGAAGTTGACGAGGAGAAAGAGTGGCTTGGCGAGGGAGGCGAAGGCAGATTCGAATTTGATCAGATGAGGGAAATCGGCACTACGGTCGACGTCGTTGGCGGCAATGTCAGTCAGGGGAAGAATGTCGGCGATGTCGCAGGCTGGTGGACATGGGTTGGCGAGCATTTGTAAGAAGCGGAGGGGATGTAGAACCGACATTGGACCATTAATAGGCGGCATGTGCGCTTTCGAAACCGATACCCAGCTTCGATGTAACTTCTAGACGTAAACGGTGTACATTTGTATCCCTTCCACCTCATCCTACTATGTTTCCTGCGTCAATCTGTTAATCCGGGATTATTTCTTTCGAGTATCGTAAACACTCGGTCTATTCGCGCGCTCCAGTGTAGAACAATACTTAAAGAGTCACGACCTCCATACTCAACTCCGGCCAACTCAGAAGTCGAGTCTTTGCAAGTAAGCACAGCAAACACCACAAACCTCGATTCGTACAATTACCAGTTAAGCTGATCGTGAATATCATCGCTGTGATGAACAGAGAACGGTGTAATACCTATAGAAGTTGACTTTGACTCAGGATCGGTGAGATCTAAAAGTTCTGGAGGTATTGTAGCAATTGACACTTCGCTGCGTTCAGTAGAGTTGAAACTCATTGATTCAGGGAAGGATATCAGTGTTTTCGTGTCTCAGATGGAGGTATCACAAGATTCACTATGCGGTTTAAAATCGAGTGACTCATCATAAATATTCGAATGCTCAGAGATGAACAAGCTACTTCGAATCCCCGACATTTCCAATCGTCGCACTTCCACCTCCTCTCGCTTCAGCCAACAACTGCGTACCAACAACCTCACCCGTACTCTTACTCTTGAACACGCCAACAATGGAAAACAAGCCCTTGAACGGTTCGTAAACGTATTCCTCCTCCCTTACCTCCTCACCCTTGAACGTCACACTCTCATTGAACCCATTAAACCGCATGTTCTTCTGGTAGTTACCCACCACACGCTCATTCGAGATAGATCCGTAGTTGTTCAGCTTCTGCTCGACAATGTCGCCATTCTGCGCCAGGATGCGACGCGTGTGCGTGTTTCCGGAGAAGTCGTTTGCCGAGTAAAGAATGTTGTTCTTGATGTCGAACTGCATGAGGTCTTCCGATCGCTTGCTTGCTGCAGAAGTGGGCGAGCTGGAAGATGTAGAGTTCGAGCCGAGTCCGTCTGTGACGTCGCCGATTAAGCCAGCTGTGTCGTTGATGATGCTGCCCAATCCGTTGCCTAGTTCCGCGATGATGGGGTTGAGGTCAATGCTGTCTAGCACGTCGCTGACCATTGCTACAAGGTTGGTGAGGCGTGCTTCCAGGTAGACTTTGGCAGTCACGTTTTGGATGGTGAGTGAGACTTTGTCGATTGAAAGGTCGACACCGGCGTTGAAGGAGAGAAGCGAGAGGACTTGGGCGTCTAGGTTGATCTTTGCGGTCAAGTTGTCAACGCCAACGTAGATTTCTCCAACGTGGACGGAGGCGTTGAGTACGACATCCGGCTCAGGAACCAATGCAGAGACGTTGGGAGTTGTGTTTTCTGTCTCGTACACTACGGCAAGAGGGTCGCCATCCTCACGGATATCGAGTTTGTAGCCGGTGTAGCCGTCGCTGTCAGTCAATTGCGCAAGCACAGCGCAAGGAAAGAGTCCCGCCAGGATAGTAATGAAGGCTCGCATGGTGATCCGAAAATGATGGCTACTGTTTGGTAACGAAAGGATGCGGCTGTAGAAGCTGCTGAATGACAGTGAGTGTGGTGGCGGACAGCTTCGATAACGACGTGCCAGCAAGAAAAGGTAAGGAGAGGCACAACGCGCAGTTGTATGTGTCAAGGTGGTTGATTATCGGCATGGATGTAGAATTGGAATGATGCGTTTGCAAGCCGCAATACCCAATGCACTAAAATTAATATTTTCATTTGAGCCAATACCATCACTTTTACGACGTCTACAAAGCAGGATTTTTGTTAGCGGTTCGAGGTCCAGACGTTTTTACCCCACGGCAACTCACTGTTGAGGCTCAAGCCCCTGTTCTGATCGCGGGACGTAGCTGTTTCAAGGGTTTACCCGAAATGAGCCCTATGGAGAGCACGGCATTTGCAAGTCAATTGACTCGTAAAGAAGTCCACTTCGAACGATGCTTCGATCCTGATTTCTTCTCTTCTGTTAGAGGGCTGCTGTTGGGGTTACTCACCTTCATTCACTCTTTCATCTCAAGCAGCCAACATGTCGTTCTCTACCCGTCTCTTGTTCGTCTCAATCCTTCTTGCATTTGCATTGCAAGTATTTGCGCAAACTGGATCTTCTGCAACTCTGGACACTCCGCCAATCACAAGCAGTGCAACCGTCTCTGCCTCTGCCTCTGCCTCTGCCTCTGCCTCTGCTACTGCGACTGCCTCCAGAACACCAACCACTTCAGCGCCTAATGTTTCCAAAACCTCGACCGCACCGGATGTGCTTCTGCAGGTACCTGAACTGCATGTTGGCAGAATCGAACTTGTTGTAGAGAAGCTGCAAGCGGACCTGAATCTCAATGCCAAAGTCGCAGGTCTTGTCACCATCAACGCTGGAGTTGCCGTATCGGTTGAGAAGGTCAACATCACCATCGCGGATGTGGACGTCAATCTTGAGCTAGTTGTGAGGTTAGGTAACCTGGTGCAGATCGTGGAGCGTGTCTTTGATTCGTTGGATCTGAATCCGTTGTTGCTGAACCTTGTTGGCAACGTGACAAACCTGGTAGGCGAAGTCATTGGCGCTGTAGATGGCCTGGTGAGTACTCTTTGGAGATGAAACAAACCTCTGAGTGACTTGCTGACAAGTATAGCTTGGTTCCATTACTCAAGGAGGCAAGACGCTCAACTTCCTGGTCGACAACCTGGGCAACATTGTTCAGGAGGTCGTTGGAGGCGGTGGCGATGCTCTGTCCCAAATCGTCGGTAACTACAAGGTATGTACGAAACTTCTCTAAAACGAAACCAGTATGCTGATAAGTCTGTGCAGTTGAACATGACGGAGGTCACAGGATCTGTGAAGCAGGTCGGTCAAGGTCTTACTCAGAAGACGTTTTCTTATGAACCTTTGAATGCGCTCATCGATATCGTTACGAACACAGCTGGTAAGTCAAGTATCTCGAATCCCTATTTGAAGCATTGGTTGACACATAATAGGGCAAGTCGTCCAGGCTACAGTTCAGAAGCCTTCTTCTGGTGGAGGTGCATCGTCCACAGCGTCTGCAACTGCGACACCCGTTTCTTTGCCTGTTAGCACGGCATCCAGCGCATCTTAGGCCACTGGGATATCTCAAGATTCGAAAAATATCAATCGTTACATGACGCCACCTCATTCTGCTATCCTTGAGCCTGCTAATGTCTCACAATAAGGAACATTTCCTGTTTAGACTCGGAACTGACGTTCAGCAAACTTGCGGCCTTCCAGAGAGCGACGCGATAGTGAGTGGTAAGATAGAGCACAATGTAGCACCTGAGTTGGTGACGGGAGGTCAGGAACTTAACGCGACCCTAGCGCGTTCTGAGTAGCTGTTCTTTGTCCCTGAGGACATCTCTGACGTAACTTTCTGTTTCTTCGCGTACTTTTCCTGAACAAGAATTTGATTGTTGTCAGGCCACATTTTTTTTCTCCTGAGACGTCCTTGTTCCACACCTTCTGTCGTCTCTCACAACCAAGAACCAACTCGCCAGAAGCGCACCCACACATGTCGTAAGAAGCACAATTGAGCAAACGTAGCTCACACGATACGTAGGTCCAAACTTCGATTGATAAATTTGAGGTCCAACGATACCCATGAGCTGACAGCTACCGTTGGTGATGCCGATTGCTAGCCCGGCAGTCGTAGTTCCTCTTGCTGCACGAATTCGCTCGGGCCAGATGATCGCAAAGAAGGACTGCGATGCAGCAGTTGCAATCATGACAAAAACGTATTTAGCGATGGGTTGCTTGATTGTGATCAACAGAATATAGCAGATGATCTGCGTTGCTTGGATGCCGAGTCCAGCAACCCAAGGCGACAGACGTTTGGTGTGAATAAGCCAAGCTAAGATGCACAAGATAGCGACCACAAGGGTGTACGGCGGCTACAACAATCAGCCACTTTCTGTTAAGATATGGCGGGCTTCGGGCAACGTACCATGGTCATGACTTGCGAAATCGCTGTGTCTGAGATGCCTAACTCATAAATAACTGTCGGCAGTACGTAAGTGATGCCCCATCCACCAATGCCATGCGTGATCCAAACCACCAAGAAAGCAAAAAAAGTCGGACTCCTGAACAAATCCCTGATCTGTGCCAGATCGAATGTCTTCGCAGCCATCGTTGGAGCCTGACTTGGGAGGTCTGCAAGGATAGCTGCACGCTCCGCGTTTGTCAGGAAGGTGACAGTCTCGGGATAGTTTGGAAGATAGAACCACGTATAAAAAGCACAAAGGACAGCAGGCATGCCCTCGAGAAGGAAGAGCTAGGTTTATTCAGCCGAAGGACGTCGTATGCTCAATCCAGACCAACTTACCCATCTCCATCCACTGAGACCAGCGACTCCATTCATGAAGGAGACGGCATAAGCGAGCAATCCGCTAATTGTCCCTGAGAATGTTCCACAAGAATACATGAAAGCAACCCGCCAAGTCAAGTGGTGTGTAGGATACCAAAAGCTAAGGTGGTACAAAACACCTGGAAAATACCCGGCCTCAGCTAGACCGAGAAAAAAGCGACATGCGAGTATACCAGCGTGGTTCTGTGTGGCAGCCTGACACATGGATATGATACCCCAGGTAAACATAATGCGCGACATCCAAATACTTGGAGTGAAGTATTTGAGCGCAAGTGTGGTGACTGGCTCGAAGACCAGGACAGGGTAGTAGAAAATGCTCAAAGCCCACGCCCATTGGGACGACGAAAGATTGCCCAGCTCTTTCTTTATTCCGCTCCCTTGCTCAAGATTCATTATGGCGGTGTTCGTGATATTGCTGAGGTTGATACGCATGAACAAGTAGACGAAAGCATACCAGAATAGGAGCCGCCTGTCCACCTTACGGTGCGCAGCTTTGAGGGCCGCCGTTGATGTGGAATCATCTGACGTGACGTTCGATTCATGTGAAAATAGTGGTTCATTCGTCGGAAGCTTGTTGAGTTCTTTGGCATTACTCATCGTATCGCCTGTTTGGTTCGGTCTTTTTCTGATTTGTGATGGCCTTGATGGATCTGGAAGATGTTTCCTGTTGTGTGTGGAAACTACTAACTCTACAAAACCAGGGTACATCAGTGACCATATGCTAGCAACCACTATAAAGTGTGTCTCATATCGGATCGTCCCTTTGCTGACACGCTCACTGCAGCGACTCGCCTGTCATATTATTCGGCTCACTGGCTGTGCCATTCAATTCGTTCAAAGACACCTGCTCGTTAAACATTCTACATTCAGAATCCAATGGAATTGGTTGAGGCAGGGCGAGAAGCTCGTGCAGCACAGCTGACGTGCCAGCTCAATTTTCGTTTGACTGCCAGAACAGGTTCTCAAGTCGCACACAACGTAAGCGCAACCTTGACGGATGACTGAGTGTTTGAGATGTGCGCTCCCTCGATCGTACAATTATAGCATAGGACAGGATCGGTGTAAAATTTTACCACGACAGTTACTGGAAGGTCTAGGTTATTTAGCAGAAGAATTGCAGAAATCGAAATTTGCAAAAGATCAGCAATACATAGTAACATCTGGGAATAATCACAGATTGGTGCTAAAGACAAAGCAGACCAAGTCAAGAGTAGTGATGGCGTTGCCAGGTTGATCGTCGGGACATAGAAAGCTACCAGTAGGCAAATCGCGATCGATGAGATTAATTGTACATGCATGCTGTTATCTTTTACACCAAAGATGTTGCAAGACACCTGAAACAGACAACAGTGATATATTCTTCGAGTTGCGGATTGTGTGAATGCATACTCGTAGTGAGCTATCACGTGCATGGGTTTCACACCCTCCAAATAGCATCTGCCATCTTCGCAACTTGTCCCATCTCAAGTACATCGTGCACCCTGACGATGTCAGAGCCACCTTGAACTGCCGCAGCTATCGCTGTAGCCGTACCCCAAGTCCTGTCTTTCGCTTCTAATACACCTGTGATTTTACCAATGAAAGCCTTCCTGCTCGTCCCCACGAGCCATGGGAAGCCCTCGAGGCCAGGGAACTTGGTCAGCTCGCCCAGACGCCGAAGGAGCTCGAGGTTCTGCTCCTGTGTCTTTGCGAACCCAATACCCGGATCCAGGATGATACGCCAGCGTCGAATGCCTGCAGCCTCTGCAGCGCGCACACGCTCTAGAAGCTCCTGGCCTACGCCTTCAATGATTCCATCAGGGTAGGAGGTAAGTTTGTTCATCGTTTCTGGGGTACCACGCATGTGCATAAGACAAACAGTGCAGCCGAGCTTAGCCATCGTAGATAGCATATTATCATCCATAAGTCCAGCACTCACGTCGTTGATGATGTGTGCACCGGCTTTGATCGACTCTTTTGCAACATCAGCACGGTATGTGTCAATACTGATAGCAACGTTCTTTGCTTCAGGCAAATTTTTGATCAGATGAACAGCGGGTAATATGCGAGAAAGCTCTTCTTTTGCTGAAACTTGTACAGCGCCTGGCCGTGTCGATTGGCCGCCGACATCAAGTATTGTTGCTCCAGCACTGATATGGGACTTGATCGTAGCAGCCAGGGTCGCCTCATCGGTGTTGCAGTTCTTGCCACCATCAGAGAAAGAGTCAGGTGTGACGTTGAGGATTGACATGATGCGAGTATTACGATTTGACTGATAAGCCGTTAAGTTGGGAAGTGTAGATGCAAGTGGAGTGAGAGGCGAAAGAAGCTCATCCGATAGAGGAAGGCGTGACAAGTGTTCCTTGAGTGTACCCGACGGCAAAGCCTCGTGTTTAGGGAGTGTCGTTTCGGGAATTAGTCTGCAGGGTGTCAGTTTGGCAAACAAAAAACGTTAAGTGTCGCCTACTCGCATACTGGACGCAATACAAACTCTCTTTCGAGCATCAATGCGTGAGGCAGCTGCAGTCTCTCACTCTTCATAATGACATCGTCGTAGAGTAAGATATCCAAGTCGATGTTCCTAGGGCCTTTGTCAATGACCTTGACACGACCCATCTTGTTTTCAACGGCCTGGAGCTCGTCTAGCAGCTCGATTGGCGACAGTGAGGTTTCAATCTGGAAAAGTTAAGGCTTTTACGGGGCAAACTCGAGGCAATTGGACATACCTCACATGCACCATTCACGAATTTATCTTGGTCCAGCACATACATGGCCTTAGTTTCCCACAGACTACTCGTGCGCAACACCGTGATCTTGCCACGGGCTTCCATCTTTTTGCATGCTTGTTCGATCATTGCTATCCTGTCGCCCATGTTGCTGCCAAGCGCCACAAAAGCACGATGCTTCTTTTGAGAGGCAGGCGTCGAGATGAAACGGACACCATGTTGCTGACTTTGGTGGATTCCTCTGAGAGAGTTTTGGCTAGATATCGCAGGGCGCAAGCCCAAGGTCGCGTAGTACGTTCGACATTGTGTGCACCTGGGTACTGCTTGCGATCTGACCGATCTTTGTAATGAGCTTGTCCTCAGTTGCAAAGCCTTCAAAGTGTGTTTCGACACGTTCAATGTGCGCAATTCTGCGATGCAAGACATATTGACCCGTGATGCCGAACGACTCGCATGTGATGCAGCCGGGCGTCGGGTGAAGATTCGGTAGCGGCAACGCTACTACCCCAGATCTCACTAGCCAACTCCACTTCTGCTGTGCCTCGGTACTTGGCTCGACTGCACTGGAGAGTCGACATACTCCTCACCCCATAAGCTGCTGTGCTCCTCTTTCCTCTTCATTCTCCTTCAAATCATCCTTTGACAGAACCTGTTCTCCCACATACCTCGAGATATCGTCGGATCAGTCACCATGTCTTCTCCACGTATGTAACATGCCATCTGCCCTTGCCATGTGGTTGCTGACCTCTCTTAGAGCAAATCCGCACAAAGCTTACTGATCTGCTGAAGATCAAGCACCCCGTTATGCTGGCTGGCATGAACGTGGCTGCTGGTCCTAAGCTCGCTGCTGCTGTTACCAATGCTGGAGGCCTGGGTGTCATTGGCGGTGTCGGCTACACACCCGACATGCTGCGAGAGCAGATCGCTGAGCTGAAGGGATACTTGAACGACAAGGATGCGCCGTTCGGTATCGATCTTCTGCTCCCACAGGTCGGTGGTAGCGCACGAAAGACCAAGTAAGCTGAACGTTTTACTCCGACATGCTGTTCAGTGCTAACATATCGCAGCTACGACTACACAAAGGGCAAGCTGAACGAGCTCGTGGACATCATCATCGACTCTGGCGCCAAACTCTTCGTCTCTGCCGTCGGTGTACCACCCAAAGCGGTTGTCGAGAAGCTCCACAAGCACGGCATCCTGTACATGAACATGATCGGCCACCCCAAGCACATCAAGAAGTGCCTTGACCTCGGCGTCGACATCATCTGTGCACAAGGTGGTGAAGGTGGTGGCCACACTGGAGACACCCCCACATCTGTCTTCATCCCTGCAGCGGTCAAGATGGTCGAGGGCTACAAGTCGCCTCTTACTGGCGAGCAGGTGCAGATCGTCGCTGCCGGAGGTATCTTCAATGGCCAGTCGCTTGCTGCTATGCTCACCTTTGGCGCCACTGGTGTCTGGGTTGGCACCCGCTTTGTCCTTTCTGAGGAGGCTGGTGCCCCTAAGGCGCATCAGGAGGCCGTTCGCACAGCAGGCTTCGATGACAACGTCCGCACAATCATTTTCACAGGGCGACCTCTTCGCGTCCGCACAAACCCTTATATTGCGAACTGGGAAGAAAACAGGGCAGCCGAGATCAAGGAGCTGACCAGCAAGGGCATATTGCCTGTTGAACACGACCTTGAGAAGCTAGGCGATGATCTTGATGACGACACAATGGATAACGCGCGACCGTTCCTGATGGGTAAGGTTGCCGCTGTCGTGAACGAGAGGAAGAACGCGAGAGAAATTGTCGACGAGATTGTTGGGGACGCCGTCAAGTGGCTGCAGACCAGCAATGGGTACATTGTGTCGAAGTCGAAGCTATAAGCAAGATAATTGTGTGCCGCATAATGAATACTTTAGCATGTTCAACAACCCACATCTTCCGTTCAATGTCCTCGATTTCAGCAAGCTGTTCAAGGCATGGCCCAGGAGCACATTTCGATGTACGGTTCAACATCGAGATGCACAATTATTGGAAGCTAGTAGTAGCAGGCTGCTACTGTTGGTAAGGTCTGAACTTGAAGTTGGCTCAGATCTGATCTCGACGTCCATCTGGCCGATTTCCACTATCAGTCGTACTACATAACTCTCCCACGACGGTTGTCGACTGGGTGGCGTATACAGCTTCCCACAATAACGATATTTCGTTGTCACGGGCTTCTACAAGGTCGGCATAGGCTTCACATGCTACATGCAGAGTCCCCAGGGCGTGACCATGATCCGCGGACAGGATGCCCCACGTTGTGCGCTGATTGGCTGCAATGACGTGCATGACTACACGCTATACCTCCTATCGCGGAGGCAATCGCATCCTCCACCTTGACACCTCACCTCAGTCGTTGTTGCCTCGGTCACTCTCTGTTGGACTCTCTCTCTTATATCTGCAAGACCTCATTCTTCCTGTCTTTGCATAGCTTCCTACAGTTCATTCATTACACCCAGGTCTTATCTCACAATCGCAACCACAACGCCACCATGGCTATCGATGACTTGGTCACTCCCCAGGCCGCAGCCCCGCAGCCTATCGACATTGAGGCATGGACGGAGCAAGCGACAGCAGCCATGAGCTCTGTGACCATCTCTGCGCCCACTGCCATGGTCCAGGAGACGTCGGTCGCCTTTGAAATACCGCTTGATGAGCACGATGCGCCGGCTCGCCCTGCACCCACCACAACAGCCCAGCAGCATACTGTATATCGCCGCAAGGAGCCGATTCGCCGTGACAGCCTGAAGAGGCGCGAGGCGCTACTCAAGGGCAAGGAGGGCAGTCGGCGCAGGCAGAGGTGGGAGAACGGTACGTTTCTGACTCACTCGTCTGCGAATTAGCGTTACCGACCGAACCACAACCACTACTGCCTTTCTGACCCATCTAATCCTCCCCAGACCGCCTCCTGAACAATCCTTACGCCGAGCCTCCGTCGCCCAAGGACTGGGAAGTGCACCCAACTCACCACGTCCGCAACGTACCCTACTACCTCGCACCCCTCTGGGATGCCGGTCTAAAGCGTCAATCCACTAAGCGCCACGACACCTCCGTCGCTGCCCACAACGCCACCAAGACTGTGGCCAACAAACCCACAGCACCCGGCATCGTTCCCAAGGAACTGCGTGAAAAGCTCAAGCGCAGCCGTGGCGCAAAGGGACTGTTGATGGACCTTGAGAGTGAAGTGAGGAGGTTTGTCAGCGAATGGGAGGAGAACGCGCGCAAAGCCGAAGCAGACGGGCTCCCTGCCGATCCCGACTCAGAGGATGAGGAGATCGTGTTTGTGGGCCGCAACGGCCAAACGCACGATCAAGACGGGGCAAACGAGCAGCTGAAGCGCGAACTGATGCTGTTTGAGACACCAGAGGGTGACAACGGCGGTACGTTTGGACGCTGGCTTGTGCACCACATTGGCGTGTACTACGGCCTCACGACGTGGTCCGTCACTGTCGGCACGCCCGCACGCCGAGAGGCGTATATCGGCATCAAGGAGGTGAAGATGAGGAGCGGTGGCCGTCCAGTGTGCAACCCCATGCCCAGACCTCTCTGGGGTATGGTATAGCAGGAGTCGAAGCTGTTGCGCCACCATTCCCCCCTTCTTCGTTGTTCATCCATTTCGCTGTGGCTTCCTGCTGTTGTACCATCCTCAGTGTATTGCGTGCATACCGTGCACATAGACGCACATGTAGGATTTGGTCATAGTAGCATATAGACTATGCACTGGTCATGTCTGCGTGAAATTCACCATGACACTGACATGAAGATATCGAGCATAAACTACACATATTCATCTGATACACGCATCGTGCTCATGACTTTGATCGTGGTGGAGGTTCGACGAAGCAGCCAACGAGCTTAGGCAGACAGAAACACGCGTGTCACCAAATGGAGTGATGGTGGTAAGTAAAGCCAAGTGTGAAATCGTAGTGATTGCATTCGTCTCTTCTAATCATAACGACAGCCAAACCAGGCCATCCCAAGCAATAACCCGTCCGTCCGTCAGGCTCACAAACCTCCTCACTTCCGTGACCGAGTCTTTTCTCGCACATGTCCCAAAACGCCCTCTTAGCGGCGCCACTGCCTGCCATTCTGCTAAAATGTGAACGGTCCGCGGTAGTTGCCTCGAAGGGCTTTTTTCCTGACTCCCTGCTGCTGCTGCTGCTCCTCCTCTCACCCCAAGTGATGCTCCTAAGCCTTCTTGGCGAACTCGACGCGCAGAATGAGATGGCCGAAACCGACTGTACACTTGTGTCAGCATGTGTATGAACATGAGTGGTAAGAGAGACAAAAGAGAAGAACTTACATCCGTCCATCTTCTCGCACGCCTTGGCTGCGTCGCTCCTGTCGGCGTAACTGATAAACGCAAAGCCCTTGGCTCTCCCCGTCTCGCGGTCCTTTGCGAGGAACACCCTAGTGACGTGTCCGTATCTGCTGAACATCTCCCTCAGATCACCCTCCTCGGCAAATTCGCTGACGTTGGTGACACGCAGTGTCGCGCTGTCATCGCGATCAAACTTGCCGCCCATCTTCTCGCCACCGCCCATCTTTCCACGCAAGTGTGGGGGCACGTAGCCACCAGACCCAGCACCCAGTCCACCGACACCACCAGGCGCGTCGTCGGGCATGTCGGCTGGCGCATCGGCGCCCTCGGGGGCCATGGTGTCCTTGAAGGGGCACTTTGTTGTGAAATGGTCGCCGGAGCAGATACGGCACTTGATCTTTGCGTTCTTGAGCTCGAGCTTCTTCTTCTCGTCGTCGCCCTTGTCTTCTGTCGAGGCCTTCCAGTTGGCTTGTGGGCGGAAGAGGATGTTCTCAGCGACCGAGACGGTGTCGGTCTGGGGGCCTGCAGCCTTGCCCTTCTCCTGGCCGAATTTTGCCCATTGCTTGCGCTCTGCGACGCGGGGGTTTACGACCTGCTTGATGACCGTCTTCTTGATGCGGCGCGTCGTCTTGACCTTCTTGCCGTCTTCGTTTATGCGGTAGGATACAATCGTCTCGGTTCCGTCCTTGTTCTTGGTAACTGTCTGCTGGGGGAGGGCGAGGTCGTTCTCATCTTCCTCTTCGGCCCAGTCGGTGCGGCTGCATGCTGTCAGTATCGTGGCCGCCAAGTATGCACGAGGGGTACGCACCCTGCTACTCGGGACATGGCTGCGGTGTGGTGTGTGTAGGAATGGGGTAGTGAGTGTGGGTGCTCGTCGTGCGTCGTTCTTTGTGGGTTGTGCTGCCGGCGATTCAACGACGGAGTGGCGGGTGGGGCAAGAAATGTGTGTGTGCGCTAGCGCCCCTGCCCTTCGACTCACCCACGGACGCCTGTATTCCTATCCACGGTTGCCCATGTCGCGAATGCACCAGTCAACGCTTCCGTTTCTTGACTCATCTCTTGCCATCTTACCATCTGTAGCTTCATCATTGCCAGAGTCATTTCCAGGCAAAACACCTTGATTGGCTACCCTCTCACGAGCAGCAAGAGCTGGATACAACATGATCAATTCCAAACTATCAGAATATCGAAATGAGTAGGAGACAACCATGAGAGCTTGCCCCCCTACAACCAAACACTCAACCTTCCGATCCTAATTTCCACTGTACGCGCCCATGTTGATGACCCGTATACTGCCCTGCCTGCACTGGCTTCGGCTGTTGAATCACCACATCGCTAGTCGTACGTGGAAGCGGTTGCGAAGGCGGTTGAGGTGTGATGTTTCCGAACCCAGTATCACTGTTGCCGCGGATCAAAGACGGCGCCATGGCACCCATAGGAGGTCTCTGTATGTGGTGTGGCGAGTGAGGTGGATTGAAGTCGTTCACAAATCGCTCTGGTGGCGGCATGATTACACTGCAAACGAGTAAGCATGGTTGAAACAATCAGCAAAATAGTCTTGTCTGACTCCTGCGGTGTGGCGCTGCTCCTCCGACTTGCGGGCATGCTGCCTGCTACGCTTCCGCTGACGCTTGCAACACTGTATGTCGCCGCATGCTGTGACTGAGGAGTAGCGGGTAGCCATCCGCTGCTGGTAATCCCTTCCACGTCCATCAAACGGTGCAGAAGGTCCTCCGTGATCACGAGCAGATGCTCATAGGCAGCAATGCGAGAGTCTTCTTTCGCCGAAGTGCAATGAATGTACGATCTACTCGTTGGATTGTGTTCGACGATGGCGGCGGCGATCTTTCGTGCTGAAGCTGGAGCGAAACTTATCACGTCGAGACACCGGTTGGAGCCGTAAATCGTACGAGCGTTCGCTAGGACTGGTCAGCAAGGAATACCATCGGTATCCATTCAACATACCGAGGATTCTTGCCCTTGTGCCGTCCAAAGAATCCTCGCTGTCCTTGTCCTCCATTCGGTGTAGTATCTTGTTTGCAGTCCGCTCCAGTGTCAGATTCTCGTGGCTGCTGCTCTTGCTGTGCTTCATGTCTCTGATGGTCTCGATCATCTTTACCAAGTGTTACTACCTCTTGGAGGCGGCTAGATCGTCTGCTCGATTCTGTTGAACCAACAGAGTTGCCGGAAACTGAGGACTGGTATGAGCTGACTGTACTGCCAGTACCCGAATGCTTGAGTGGGTGAATGCGAATGGAGGGAGTCGAGTCCAATTGAGTAGTCAGATCCAAACTGCGGAAAGAGTTGATGCGAGTGATGTCTGGAGTGATGCTTGGGGTGAGGGAGCTTGATCGGGAGCGCGAACCGTCGAGTTGGCGAGCTTGACGTTTGATTTCCTTTCGCCTGCGTTGCTGTGCCTCGAATGCTTGACACTCGGCACCAATCTCCTTCCAGGACTTGTTGGGGACGTAGAAGGCGCTGCTCTTATTCCAGGGGCCCTTATCGAGAGGTGAAGAGGTATCAAGGTCTGCTATGCGGTCGGCGACTGTAGGTTTCCTGCGTAGATCGCCCGGTCTGAGTGAGCTTGTGACGCTACTGCGTCTGAGTGTACTTCTGCTCGAAGTATTCGTGCCGAGATGCGAGAGTGAAGAAGGCGATGTGTGTACCCTGCCTAAGCTGGGTCTGGGCCTAGCAGACGAATCCAGACTGGAGGACTCGTAAATGACTGGAAGCTTGTAGGGTCGCCTCTGCACAGGAAGGCAGGGACCGCAAGGTGCGAAGGCAACGATGGAAAACGTGCTGACTGTAGAGAAGGAAAACTGCGGCGGTGATGAGTACTGACCTAGGTTTTGGGTTTGGAGGTGTGGCAAGAATAAAGATGAGAGACGAGACTGACATGAACAGGGTTATTTGTCCGCGATGCTCGCGAACGTTGTCTAGCAATGTCAAAGACTACTTGTTGAAGCTGCTGAGAATACGTACCAAGGTAGCTAAACGTCAACAAGAGCAGAATATAAAGGTTGTAGGGATGAGGTTGATTTCAGCAGCGTATCAAGTAAGGAGTTCTCCGATAGCCATGCGGCTATGTCAGTGGGTGGTAAGACACAATCGTGACGGAGAAAAGTAAAGTTCAGCAGCGGAGCTTCGTTGTTTGAAGTGGTTGCATGTCGCGACTGCTGTCTGGCCGTGTTGAGTGTAGCTGCAACAAGTGACTTTACTCTATGGGTAGCCGCACCTTGTGTCAAGGTCACTTCCCAGAACGTGTGGCATCTAGTTTGTTTGTAAGAGTATTATTCAAGTTCATGCTACGTCTTGCCCAACACAAACGATTCGTTCCATAGCCAGCCCATTCCTTGCATGCCACTTGTGTCTCAACTCTTCAGTGCTCTCCGAATCTTCAGGCAAGCTCTCATAAAATGCATTGGCCCTGAAAGCCTCCGTCAACGTCGCCAGGCCTACACCCTCAAATTCCAAGCTCTCATACATCTTCACCAGCCAGACTTTTCTCCTGTCCATGAAAAGCCTCATCCTCGCGATAAGCAGTTGGTGGTCGTAAGATGAATTTCTAGTGAGTTCCACGGCAGTGTCAACACATCCAGCGATGAGTTTCTTAGCCAATCCCCGACCGCGGTGGCTGGGTAGGGTGTAGAGGTCATAGACGTGCCACCTTGTCTCCGCATTTGGATCAGCTGGGACTGGCAGTCCTTGTTCAGCTGATTCATAGTAGTCTTTGTAGCTCATCGGTCCTCGCACTGCTGCAAAACCAACCCACTCTCCTTGGATCAGCGCATCTTCGTCTGCGAGGAAAGTTCCACTCGTGGCTACGCATATCAGGATTGTTGTTTCTTTTGACAAACGATTCTTCCAGACTTCAAGCGGAAGGGCGGATTCCGTTACATGTTGTGAGGCGAAGCTTGTAGAATCCGCCTCGAGGGCTGCGAGCTTGGTGTGTCGAAACTTGGTGACAAGGTCGGCAAGACGTGGTGAAGTCCTAGGTATACGAATGATTGTATAGGTAGCAGGGGTTGTCATTTTGGTGTGCGCCTAGACTTGGCTTGTGTGATTGAATCTTAATTGAGGTTGTATGCCAAGTACCGAGCAATTTATAGCCATGCTAGGTAGCCGTCAAGCATTTTGGATCGCACATGGTGATGCGAGAGGACAAGTGTACAAACATACGAATACAGCAATACCCATGTTGGATGATAGTTGAGCCCTTCCAGAAAGGGAAGGTACGAAAATGAGTCACTGTGAGCGTGCAAGTGCTTACGTGCATTGCGTTTAACGAGGCCAACGCTCTAGCTAACAAGAATGGTAGTCTCCTAAAGCCTACCGATCGTGCCGTGATGTCAGTGGCTGAGTTGTCACAACACGTGGTGTTACCATGTCTACAATTTTCTTGCGCTATCAGTGTCTTGATGAAGTTGGTTCCTACTACTGGATTGCTGCCTTAGGTTTAATAACTGGTCTTTGCAGCTCTGCGACTCGGACTGTTGGCCCAGGTTTGCGTGAATCCATCGTCGTCCTCGTCGTCGTCGCTCTGGTCCACGTCTCCCAAATCGATTCCTGTGATTTCTTCGTCATAAGCATCCTCGTCCAAGTCTTCGCCAGAGCTCGTGGGATACTTCTCCGGACTGAAAATGGGACTTGTAGCAATACAGGGGCGGCTTCTAAACACGCGATCGTAATCAATATCACCTGACAGCAGGTCCTCCTTGGGTGTCTTCTCACTACTCTTCGCTGCTTCAATTGCTTCAAAAGACTTGCGAGTGCGTGGTGTATCAAACTGGTTGACGGGGAAGAGTGACGATCTCGACTCGCGCTTTTGCTTCTTTGCTGTTTCTTGTGACAGTGCAAGTGAAGCACGAGGCCGACTCGACATGGCGGCCATGCTCAGACGTGTACGCTCCAAGAGCGTTGTTACATTGTCAAGTTCAGCGTTGGCAACAGGTGGAAGTACTGTCGGTGGTGCTAGAGGAAGGTCATCCGGAGACTCAGGAACAGGCTCGAAAGACGGTGTACGAGACAACGTCATACGAGTGCGTTCCACAAGCGACATAGACATGCGCGGCTGAGGCTTTTTGACCGGCGAGGGGGTTGCGTTGCCTATCGATGTAATGATCTGATCGGCGAGTGCTTCTTCTGGATTCAAGTTGGGAGCTTCCAAAGTAGGTATCGAGCGTTCGAAAGCAGGTGTTGGTGACTCCATAGGCGATGGCTCAGAGTAAGGTGTCGGCTGCGAAGGTACCGGTGAGCCTTCAGACGCCAAAGGAGACGATGATGCTGCACGAACGTTGGGTGTTGGAATTGGCTCTGGCTCCTGCTGGAAACGCCCACGTCTAGGAGACATTGCAGTCTGTGCATGAGGTGCGGCAATTTGCAAGCTCGAGAGTTGGCCCACAAGTGTGCTATCCGAATATGTAGATGTTTCCTTCTTGGAGGATGTTCGTCGAATTGATCCGTTGGTTCTGTTGGACACAGAGAGACCTTCGAAAAGTGCTTTTTGTTCACTGACCAGGGTTTTGGGTTCTTGAACAAGCGTCTTAGGCTCTGGAGGCCAAGCTGAACTGGGTGGACCTTTAGGTGCCAGCCCAGATTTCGAGATTGTCCGTGTGCGGGTTGGCGAACGTGGAGCACTTGCCGACGACCTACGTCTGCGCTGAAAGGAAGTGAATACTTTTTGAGGCTTGGCTTGAGAGACACGCAACAGCTCGGCATCCATATCAGACAAGACATCCACATAGGCTGTACGCAAAGCAGATCGTTGCACTCCGCTGCCTTCGACTTGCTTGGCCGACGGAAGTTGGTGCTGGGTATGATTATCAAATCTGATGTCTTTGATAGCAGTTGGTGCTCTTTGGGTCGTCGTCGAAGCCTGTGCATTGTTCTTGCGTAGCTCGTTGTGGAAGTTCCTCCACTTTTGCAGTCTCGATTGTTGTTCTTGCACCCTTGATTGCAAATCTTCCAGCAGCCCAACCTCTGGGGCGGCATCCTCCAGCTTTCTCCCTCGCTCTACCATAGTCCAGACTTTATCGAAACGGTTGCTCAGGAAAGCGTCTCCAACCTGCACTTGGTCGCCGTGTAACATGATACCAAGCCACTTCTGGTTGCCAATCCAACTGTCTGCGAGCTGCCTCTTGATTGCATCCGCATCTCTCTGCTGCACCGCTGGTCTCTTCGCTCCAGGTGTATCCATACATGTTCGTATCCGCTTGTTGATGTCGCTTGCCTTTGTATCCAGCGTTGCCTCGAATTCGGCAAACTTCCTCCTCTTCTCCTCCTTGCGGCGCAGCACGTTGACGAGAGCGACCTTGTGCGCGATTGCGAGTGGCAGCAAAGACCGCTGAGCGTCATTGGAGAGCGTGGGCGCTGTTGCCAGTTTTCGCGCAACTGCAGCGTTTCTGTGGTTTGCCCCTCTGGCAGCAAGTACCTTCTTCAGAACTGCAGCAGAGAAGAGGGCAAGAATCTCATAGAACTTTTCGCCCTTGCACTCATCCAGCATGGTCTTGCGAAGCACCGATTCACGACCCAGGACGCCATTCTTCTTTAGTTCGTTGAGACATCGGTACAGGGCGGCGCGCAGGTTCAGGGACTGGAGCGGTTCGAGAGGTGGGAAAAAGGGGCGCAGCTTCTGTGTGTTTGGTTAGCAAAGGTGTGGTCTGATGTGTGTCCAGACGGACCTGTGCAGTCTCGTTGGGGTCCCAGATGTCGAACAGACGGAACAAAGCCCACTCGGTGCCGCTGATGCGCTGCTTCTGGTCGGCATTCCTAGCTGAGAAGGTTTGCACAGTGATGTTGGGCCAATCGTCACGCAAATCAAAGTCGAGCAAGCGCAGATTGGTCACAAACAGCCTGATGTCAGAGGCCGGGAGGGGGTTCGGTGGTAGCTTGGGCGCCGTGTTTGTTTTGAGCGACTGGGTGCGGGCATGGCCGAGGCGCGTCGCGGCGGTGAGGTTGGATGCCTGCGAGGTTGGGCGAGACATGGCGGCAGGGCGGACGGCGACATGAGCGTCGCGTTGCTGTGGCTAGTGGAGAGCGGGTGCACTGCAAGATGCAGCTGTTCCTGTTCCTGTTCCTGTTCCTGTTCCTGTATGGTTTGGTCGGTGATGGTGTAACAAGGGTCCACTCCAAACAACAGCCCGAGCCCACGGACCACCGAGCCGCCGCATTTGCCTGCCGTTGCCCTGCAATCAGCGTCATGTTTTCTTTCGCCGCCAAACACGCTCTTCTACACACACACTCTCTCTCTGCGCCCCTACAATACTGAGGCGACCGTTCTGCCTTTCCACCGACACTTTATTCCACCACCACCACCACCACCATGACGGTCGAACACGGTACCCAGACCAACGGCGTCGTCGAGCCCAGCGCGGGGCAACTCAACGCCAAAGAGGTGCAGGAAGGCAGCTGGACCGTTCAGAGTGGTATGTCATGAGGGACACAGCGTCGTCCGTATGCGGCACCTCTCCTACTATCCTTCTTCCTTCCGTCACGTCCACGCCTCATCTGCTAACCCCCCCACACAGTCCTGGCGGACATAGAACACGGCTACACGGAAAACACCGACTCGCCCGTCCCCTTCTTCCACCTGCTTGAGCGCCTCAAGACGACCAAGCGCGCAGGCTGGCGCCGCTTCGGCATCGACAACTGCGAGAGCATCTCAGACCACATGTACCGCATGAGCATCCTCACTATGATGGCGCCCTCGTCGGTGAGCTCCAAGCTCGACATCCTGCGCTGCTGCCGCATGGCCCTGATCCACGACATGGCCGAGTCGCTGGTCGGCGACATCACCCCCGTCGACCCGGTCTCCAAGGAGGAGAAGAGCCGCCGCGAATCAGAGACGATGGATTACATCTGCACAAACCTGCTCGGCAAGTTCAACGGCGGGCTCAACGGCAAGGACGTGAGGGACATTTGGCAGGAGTACGAGGACAGCGAGACTGCCGAGAGCCTGTTTGTGCACGACATTGACAAGATGGAGCTGCTGCTGCAGATGGTCGAGTATGAGAGGAGCCAGAAGTGCGAGACAGATCTGGGAGAGTTCACGTGGGTCTCGCAGAAGATCCAGAGCCCGGAAATCAAGACCTGGGCCACAGCCGTCTTCCGCGAGCGACAAGAGCTGTGGAACAAGGCCGGCAAGACGTGCACCTGGCGCGCCAACACCAAGCCCAGCCCAGACGCATAGTCCATCTCGAAGCCCACCTCACGACATCACGACACAGCATTGGACAGAGGCAGCACGTTTGGCGTTTGGGAACACGGTAGACCTAGATTCCCCATTAATCAACAACAACAACAAGATCAACAACCTCACGTCTGACACCACAATTCACCCCTTCCCCCTCATCATCAACTCGCGTATCCTCCCCGCCGCCCCAGCATCCACCATCTCCGTACTCTTCCTCACCCTGCACCCCTCGGCGCCGTCTTCCATCTCCAACCACCACACCACATCATTCAGCACCTTGTCCTCCTCCTCTGCACCCTTGACCTGCATCCAATACCCCGCCCTCACCACCACACTGCCCCCGACCTCATCCACCACCGTCCCCGTAACCTCCACCTCCCACCCCTCAAGATTCGGAAGCATGCCCTCCAAATGCTGGATAAACGCATCCACACTGAACCGCCCCTGTAGCTTCGGCGCCTGCGAGACAGCATACGCAGGCCCAAACTCGTGACTGTACCCCGGCGCAGTGAGAGCACGCAGCGCCTCAAAATCCATGCGCGTCGGCAGTGCGGCGTTGCACGTCTGCGCCTTTACGAAGCCGAGGGCTGCGCTCTTCAGGGCGTCGTACCTGCGCGAGCGATGTGGTGACGTGGCGGCGCGCTGGTCTTGCAGCGTTGTTTCGCGCATGCTGAAGTGCGGTGTTGCAGTGTGCTGGAGGCGGGAGGGGGAAGCGTCGTGGTGGGAGTCGTGTTTGCGCAGGCTAGAGTGCGCAGCATCTACATCTTGTTTTGTCGTCTCGCTCATCTCAGCGTCTTGTGGTAGAATGAAAACGAAAACAATCTTCTTTGTTTTGTCTTGTACTACTCATCAACCAAAATTGACCCACTCACTCACTCTCAATACCTATATCCCCCCATCAATCCCATCTCCATCTCCACCTCATCTCTTATTCCCACCAACCCCCATCCACAACTGCGCACTCGTACGCGTGTACCGTAAGAGCGGCGGATCCCCACGCACCCCCCGGCTTGCGTCCCATCTGGCTTTTGTCTGGGGTTGCCCTGCTGGACCAGGATGCCAGTTTGGGACCGAGGCCTCTAGTGCCCGTTGCGCCCGCCCGCTGTCAGAGAGCCAATTGTGACGTAGTGCGATTCTGCACTTGTCTATGTATTTTTGTTTTGTATGTATGTGTTGGGGATGGGGATGATGGTGAGGGTGATGAGAGGTAAGGGGGGGTTTTGGGTAGGTGGTGGTTTGGGAGTTGAGGGTAGTTGATGTTGATGGTGGGAAGGGTGGATGAGGGAAGGGGTCTCTTGCGATTGATTGCTCTTGTAGAGCTGGGTTCCGGCCTTCTTTCAAGTTGATTGCCCATTACGACCCTGAAGGTCGTGAATCTTCAGACACGCAGTTAGGCCAATGCTAGGAGAAAAGTTGCGACAGTCGACACTAAACTAAGAGAGCCTGTTATGAACTAGCACGTAAACTCCTTGTGAATTTATTTGCACATCGCGCCCAGATACAAGCTTCATATTCCGAGGCCACTCCTGATTACCCGCTCGAGCGTCTATCTCGTGCTTCACATGAATCTGCTTTTCCTCCATAACCAAGAGAGACATGGGATGTGACTACGTCACACATCCAGGCTCATGATCGATCGCTCTCGATCGCTGGACCAACTCAAAGAAGAAGAAATGCAAGTACGATTTGGAGAAAAACTCCCTCTGCACCTCTCCAGAGTCCAGGCTCGCTGTCCTGCGCGGAGTCGTCTCCATCTTGCTTGATAAGCGAGTCCAAATGGAGCCCTTACTAGAAATTTCACAGCCGAGCTGTCCGTCGGTGCAACATCGTCACCGCTACGTTGTCAGTCGTTCATGCGCATGTCTCAACTGTCCAGTCTGCTTGTTGGTGGTGTAGAGACTCGAACTTTGTGCGACGTACCACCAGGTTTCCAGCTTAGTGGGAGATAATATACGGTGCTGATTCGTTGTTCATGCATTGTGATTTGATCCGACACAATGGGCGGTGAAGCGAGAAGAGCCATGCGTCACGCGGGCCGCACCCGCAGCCTTCTCTCTGGGACAACACTCCGTTGGTCAGGGAAGCTGCAACCGCACCTCATGCAGAACCTGCCTTGTCTTTGCGAGTGCGATATCGCTCTCGGGTTTAAGCCTTTGGCCTAAACACTGACTGCAGGTTTTCGGTCTTACAGACGAGTTGATCTGATTTTGCACGTAAACTTGCGCTGAGCCTGTTCCCCGTTTGTCGTTCTATGTGCTGTCTCATCTTTATGGTCGATCCCAAGTTCTCGGGTTCGATTCTGCAAGCGTGCGGTGCGCGGCGGCCCTAGCGGGTAGAGATGTGGAGGAGATCATTGCGTAGGGGGTCGGTTCGATGATGTAGCGGGCAGTATGTTCACAAGATTGTTCGGCTTGTATGGACAGCTTGCTGTTTCCGACACTTTAGCCTCCGCGACTTCGTGTGGGACATTCACCTTGTCTGCAATTGCGATAGCGCAAGCGTTGACTTCTGAACAAGTCTCCACACGAGTCTATTAGCGCACGCTCAGACACAGCAATGGCGGTGTGGCACGTTCGTCAATAGCAAACGGCTGTACGAACATGCTGAGAATTGTGGTAGATGGTGGTGAGCACTGAACATCTGTCGAGCTGTTAGATAATGACCTCAATAGTACAGTAAGTGCGTGCGATGCAATGGAAGACAGAAGACAGCGGCTAACAGTGATGAGGAATCGGGCACCCACATTAGCGACCTACCTGCATGAGCAACTGCCGTTCTAGTCAGGACCTAGAGGTACCCATGCTATCCGAATGCGAGCGACACAGAAGGCTTTTCGACTTGCCTGTGTCATCTGTTTCCACTGAGCGAGTACATCTCCGTTACGACAACCAAAGTTTGATCTCTCTTGTGCACCTGTTGGTTAAACTTGTGCGTTCCGACTATGCCGACAACATACGAAAGCCACAGATCGATATGGAGGCCTGCGAGGCAGTGTGTCTGTCAGGAGGCGATCCGTATAACAGAGTTGGAGCGCACTTGCGGCTGAGGGCAGAGCAGTAAGTCAAGTCCGTCTTGTGGTAACGATAGTTCTTCGAGTCTTTGTAGCTGAACAGCCATTGGCAGAAGCAGACTCTGATCCAAAGTAGAAACGTATGATTGTGCTAAGATGCCTCTTTGTCCGCATCGACTTTCGTATCCTCTGTTCTTCGAATGAGCAACATCCAATACAGACCAAACCCGCCGAACGCCGTTGTATCGAATTGTATATCATAGTCACGAATGACTGCTTTGCGATGGTAGAACGCCCGACGTCTAGACAAGTGTTTGATGGCCTCGGACACAAACCAAGATTCGATTACAATACAAAAGGTCTCGTTTCGTGCGATTGGTGTCGTGTGATCGACCAGGAATAGCGTAGAGATGTTTCGAGCCGAGGGGTCGATTGTTCGTGACTTTGGTAGGCTGAACGTGCGAGTGTTCCATTCGGCCTTGCATGGTTCGGAGTCATCGTAGGCTCAGGGGCCAAACAGGAAGCTCATACTGTGCACTCTATGCCCGAGACTCACAGTCGAGAATGACGGGAATGAGTAAACAAGCTGAGCTAGTAGTGGTATCGCGTTCTCTTTTTCCAGATCGCGAAAGCTCTCAGATTGGCTTGAAGATCAAGTCGTGCCTACGGTGGTGCGATGGTGAAGAAGCCTTGTTCATGAGCAGATATCACCCAAATTTGGATGCCCTCTCGTCTCCTGAAGAAGCAACAGAGTGCTCGCATTGTTGTAGTGGAAGGCGTGCAGTGAGGTACTGCAGTAACACGTTGCCCGGATATGCCATTCAATCGTGACGGCAAGCTGTGAACAATATCTCCGTTAGTGTGAAAGGTGTTGAAGCGCAAATATCGTGGTGCCTTATGCACGGAAGATCAGAGATCAATATGGAAGAGCCGAGTTGGCTCGGCAGATCCTCGTAAGTGTGTGGACTGGCAGTGCCTTCGCCTGTTCGCCGCACGCACACCACAGCCCGCCAGTCTTTTGCAAAATAGTGCCCTTGGGTACCAGTGCGTTGTGATGCTATGTCTTACTTGTTGAGTCTAATGCAATACTGCTTGCGAGGTTCAAGATGCATAGAGTGTACATGAACAGCCGGAAAGGGCGATTAAGCCCTTATGGAACGCACTAAGCGGCGTATTGCGTCAGATCCAGAGTGCAAGGAAACTACTCAAGTCGCGTACCTGACAGCCAGCTCTGTTGTGTAGAGTGTACATTAAGCTTCGAACATCCAGGGCTTTTCAGCGGTACGATTTGAAATCCTTCTTGAGATTGGGGGATAGCGCGGACGCACATCTTAAGCGTACCGCCATACTGAGAGGGCAGTTCATGTTCAAGCTATCGGCCCCATGCGTCAAGAAATTTGCATAATTCGAGTGTCTGCCGTTGCTCAAGTTCCGCATGGCTTGTCTGTCACATAGTCATTCGACTGCAACTCCATTATGGGTAAGCATTCTCCCGCAAACCTGTCGTACACTCAAGCGCAAGATTCTCGGTGTACGTTGTTGCAGCGTGTTAATCTCCCCACTCCGTGTATCATCATGCAGGGCTCGGAACACTCCGGTCGTTGCACTGAAGCGTCCATGCTGTGCAGGCCTAAGGCAGGGAGGGTTTCGGACAGTACCAAGTTGTTCATCTCTGATGCTTGATCGGAGTTCAGGAGTAGCACAGGAAAACCTCTCATATTGTAATCCTTCTTCCCGCAGGAAGCCCTCCGCACTTTGACAGCACGTGGAAAAGACTCAATTTCAAGCTGCAACTTAATGTAATACGTCCGCATCTTTGGCCGAAATGAGCTTAACCACCTTGACAGCGAGTGAGACGCCGGTGGAGCGATGTGGGCCTTGCCAGTGTTTGACACCGTAGCCCAACGCCTTGTTAGGGGACTTCGGCCTTCGCGAAGGCTGACACCGGCCTTAGGATGAGAGCTGCCAACATCTTTTGTCCTCCAACATGTGGCGTAGCGTGGTCATTTGTCCGCGGTAGGCGACGACAGCTTTCAACGGTTCTATTGGAGAGAGCGAGTTATCCCGCCGCACTCCCGGGCGGCAAGCGTGCCGTAAGAGGGACCTCGACGAGTCTGCAGAGGGTGGTCGAACAGGTGGATCGTACACGAGGCGCAACATTTGTTGAGTCATGAAGTTGTATCAGTATAAGGTGTTCTGCCTCATGCCCCTGGCCGGTCTCTTTGAGGCGTCCATTGCGTTGGCAGAAGGTTGCTAATGCTGAAGTTCATACTGCAGTGCAACTCCGATTAGTAGCGAGATGGAACATGACAGGGCTCTTCACCATGACTGTTCGATGCTCTGAGAGCCATTGCTATTCCCTTTCATGAATGCTGGAATAGAAGTCATGCGATAGCCCTGATACAATCAACCCTGCCGAACTCGCACCTGAAAACTCAGCCGTCACTCAAGATGATAGTGTGCAGTAGATTTACCCCTCTTTGAGGCGCCAGAGATAGTTTTGTGGACTGTGGTGAGATCTAATTGGAAGGGGCGAGTTAGAAGTGGAGCAGTAACAAAGACTGTCTGGCCGGATTTGGATGGTGGTGATGTCCGTTGACAGTCTCCCACCCGCAGAACAGACAGAAAGACACTGTATCGTGTTGATTGGTAGCAATCTATCTGCCCGAATTGTGTGACCACAAGTTGGGGGTGTGGAGTGCTTGGAATCGTTTGGAAGATTGCTGGGTAGCTTCGGTAGAATGGTCCGGGGTAGGGAAGTTGATCCGCTCCCATCGCGCCACTGCAAATGAGACGCATGTGGTCTTGCATATGGTATGGCATCCTGCCGTGGAAACAAGTAGCACAATCTTTCGAGGCGCTTGGCGCGCGGTCGACTCGTGCCCATGATTAGCAAAGTGGAATCCTATATAGTAAGTGGCGCGATATTATCAAAAGATAGTGACATTGTAGTTGGTGATGAGCGTTTAGAACTGACGAGTTGATGATCGGGTGGGGTTGACAGATTGTCGTCAGGAAACAACTTTCAGTACCATGGCTCAGAGGGTACGCTAATATATACCTAGCGTTGTGTACTTTCCTTTTGTGGGAGTGACAACCTTGCTTCCCCGCCGCGATGAGGACCCCTTCCGCAATCTGTAAGGTGTAAATCGAAGCAACGCCTGTCGTCCTTTCCATAACCAATGACTCCCTGCTTATGCCCGACTCCAACGCAATGACCTCTTTTCAATGAAACAGGATGAAAGACAGTGTTGAAATGAGGATATTCAAAACCAGCGCCGTCTTCTCCTTTCCAATACTCTTGTAATCCCTAAGTCTTATCCAGAAGCCCCGAGCCAAACACCCATTCAAAAGCTGCCCATTTCCCATGATCAATCTGATCTACGCAGCAAGTGCACGCCCGTACTGGCTCGCTGGTGGAGGCTGCGAGTTTTGATCGGTACATCCAGTGAGCTTGCGCAGAGCAATCTCAGCAGCATCTTCTCTCGCCTGCTCCATGAAAGCCCCATCATACCAGAACCGAGCTGGGTAGTGGGTGCCACTGATAACAGCAATAGTGGACCAAGCGGTGCGACCGCCTGCGTGTATGTTAGTACCAGAAGTATCGGGAGGCAGACAATCGCGTACCTCGACGATCAGAGACGTCCTGGTAGGTAATTTCTCCAAGTTGTCTAGCCTGGCAGTGTTCTGGCAAGTTGAGCGATCTGGTCTTCCAATGTGGAGGGAGGGAAAATTACCTCTAAGACGGTAGGTCCAGGGTTCGCCTTGAGGCATGATGACGATGCTGGCTAAAAGTCTTATGTGGAAGAGGTGGAAAGAAGCAGTGTCGGACGAAAGCTGAGCGAGATCTGTCGATAGCGGTGTAGTGGATAGCAGTCAGGCTTGATTGACGCAGAGTTTTATATCGCTGTGGTGACAAAATTTTGGGTTGAACAAGAATGACAAGTCACGAAGGAGAGTTGGACGGTGACGAACAGGTGCAAATACCCGTAATGTAAGTCATGCTCCCCCCGACATCAGTGTCAGATAGGATGCAACAAGATGTGGGAAGCCGCGTCCGACTGTGAGGTTCCGACGCTCCAATTATGTTTTTTGCATATGACCCGATACTCTGGCACCAAAGTTGGGCCATTTTGTTCTAAGCGGGCCGAGAATAGGCCTCACGGCAAGGACACGGATTGTTGACCCTACTAGATGATGGACAGACTTACTGTGGCGAGGGATCGACAGTACTTGAAGACTGTACGTTGCAAAGACGACCAGCTGCACCGTGATGTGCTGTATACATTCGATGGCTGCGCATAGCTGAAGTGATAACATGAAGGCTGAAACCTCCGCCCAAGAAACGTTTTCGTACCCACCTGCTGCAGCTGCAAGACATCACCTAGTGTCAAGCGAGCCAGCTCACCGTGCGCTTTAGGCGTGCGTCGTGACCTTGCCTGGGCCCTGAGGCTTGCAGCTGCGATACCATTAGAGGACAATCCAAACACGCTCGAGTGCCCTGCTCTCGGTTCTTACTAAAATTTGTGAGGCGGCGGGGAGAGCGTCAGCTTGAAGATGGGCCATTGAGCCCAATGTTTGCTAGCGAGTTAGTGCGCACTGTCATAGTGGAGTCACTCGTTTGCAATGCTGCCTTGGCATGCGTTTCCTGGAGTGGCGGTATCGCAATTACATGGCTAGGAAAGACTGCACGGGTACCTGCTGTCGTACTTTGTATGACACGAAACTCTGGCCTAACGATCACGAAAATAATCGCAAGGCAACTGTAGGGCTGCCAACGGGAACGGGCCGGGCTTGTACAATTGCCTTTGGGACGTTGTTGGCCTTGAACAGGAATTTCGTAACCAAATAAGACTGTAAGCAAATTCATTGATAGAGCAGATGGCTCTGGTCGTTATTCGTACCAATAGTGGGGATCGTGACATATGCTTGGTGCAAGAACGAACCGGCGGTGAAGACCGGGTATACCAAACGTGGGGACGCTCCATACCTCCAAAGGGGAAGGCAACATAGTCCAACGAAGCAAACAAGATGAGTCTGTCATGCATGACAGAGCCTCAAAACTCCGGCCAAATGCATGTTTCCATACTCACATGTACTCCCAAGACACGAGGGCAGCAGGAAGCTGCATCCCCACAGCCCAACAGACCAGTTCTGACAGCGGAAAGAAAATCATGTACGAGAATGCAGCTGCACTTTACCGAACAAGCGGGTCTCCCGCCAGCGGGGCGGGCTCCAAATAATCAAACATTATTCCCAGCGGGGAAAAACTAACCCTGTACTGAGGTACGGCGTAACGCTGACGGTTGTTTGCTTGGACTCCCACCGCGAGTGTTCCGATTGAACATCTCATCAATCAGTCGTTTGGGACCAATGTACTCCATGTTCATTTTTAGTGAGGCGCTCCGAATGAGTGGGATGTGTAACTGAGCGTTCTGCTTTGAAGAGAAGCGACGCTTGATGCAGTCATCTACAAGAGCCATTAGGCCACTAGCAACTACTACACTGTGTTGATAGTTAGTTTCTATCTCGACTATACACCGCGCTGTACTTACTCGGCAATGTCGGATTCAGAGTGCAAGATCTTGTCATCGGTGATACGCAGGTAGCAAGGCGGGACCCAACCTCCGCGTGCTATCTCCTCACGCGCCTCGGTCTGAGTCAGTCGAACGGGACAAATATGAGCCAGTGGCTCCTTATCATTGTCACTGCGGACAAGGTAGTACGATATGGACTCTTGGTCACGCTCCTTCTTTACGATGCGTTTCCAAGAATAGTCATAACCCCAGTGCTCGAAGACGTACTTCTTGTTTGACTTGGCGCCTCTCCGTTTGACCTCAAGATGTGCGTAGTTGGAGAATTCCAGTTTGAGAGTGTTGGTAGGCAGCAGTGCGCGACCCTTGAAGTAGCCTGCACTCTTGGAGTGTGGCTCTTCTTCTACATCATCATCTTCCTCCTCTACATAGCCACGAGCGGACTCGTAACCGGAGTCCGAACGCTTAAGGCCGGCTGCAGTTGAGGGGCGGGACTCAGTCTTGTGGACGAGACTTGCTAGGGCTGTGCTTGCACGCTGTAAGACAGGCCGCTTTTCTTGAGGCGGTTTCTGGTACTTCCGTATTGAGTGGCAAACCTCGCGTCCAGATTCCCTGCAGTATCGGCGCAAAGAGAAATCACGAGTACGCAAGTCTTGCATACGAAGATGATATAGTGTGTAGTTTTGCTTCTTGTGGTGTCGTTCTTCGATTTGGGTGTCGACCCTTAGATTCATGTTGCCGTCTATTGTTGCATCGTCGTGGCGTATGGATATACGCTTGGTGGTTGGGAACAGTTCAGCGAAGTCGCGAGGTGTTGTGGGTATGGCGTCGGTAGGCAGTGGCTCGTGGTGATACTGGGGTACGTCGTATTCGGGCATGTCATCGGCGTCGTCGGCCAGGTCTTCTTCTGAAGTGGAGGCGTATGTATCAACAGAACTACGGGCTGGCGGCAAGTACCTGGTGCGCTCATCTTTGCATGGGAAATAGTCTTGCCGGCCTTCTACTCTGGCGTAGCATGTCTCGCTGTGCGGCAGTGAGGGCCGACGGTCGCTATACTCAGTGGGTGCCGTCTCATACGAGCGGTCGCTGTCTGCGCTGCGGCCAGAGTGGGTGCTATTGCTCGACTGGTGTTGACGCCAGTGTACGTTTCGCGACATGATGTGTTGGTGTAAAATGTGCACAGGTAATAGGATGGATGGCTCAACTCCTGATCAATGCAAGACTGTATGCGCAGCCATATATCGCACAGCGTATATGTAGGACCGCCGAGAATGAAGCAGGCGCAGCGATCAGAAACAGCGCATGAAAGGGTGACCTGGCACGAGGCGGACGCAGGGGATCGAATGGGATTAATACAAGATCGAGGCTTGGTGCAGGCACGTAGCGAGAATAAAGGCGCAGCAACAAGACGGACGTGGACGTGGCCGTGGCCGTGAGATGTTATCGCGGCCGCCTGGAAAGAGGGACTCGTGGAAGCGTCGCTGCCGCTGCACTATGCAGCGATCCTGTCCTGTAGGCTGTAGCATCTCGATCGCTGGCCAGCGAAGATGCCTGCAAGTCGATGCAATCACCGCAACCACCATGGCCTTGGCCTGCACGACGGCGCACACTGCAGCGAATCCGAGACGCGGACCGGCGCCGTCGTGTGAAGGCCAGACCCGCTGACTTGCCCGATTCACCAGCCTCCCTTGCGCTTGGCGAATCATCCACCGTCTGCCGCCCGGCAGATTCATCAGCTCGTCACTTCGCGCAACGCTCAGCACACCTCTGTGCAGCCCGTGGAAGCACCGTCATCTGGGGCTGCTACGGTACGGACTCGTCTGCCAGAGCGCATCGAGGGCATGCGGCTGCAACGAGCGCTCACTCAGCGCTGTACAGAAGTGTGCACGCCTTTCTGCAACATCGACTGCCTCAGCGGCCTGCGACACCGCCCTATCCGCCAGGCTACCCAGTCCACCGCCCGCTACCAACTGCGCGACGCGGGACGCCAGAGCGCGGGACGACGCTCCCATGGCTGATCACTTCCACGTGCCTGCGGTCCCTTTTCGTTTTTGACGGGCTATCCCGGCTGTCAGCAGACAGTGACCAGACCGTTGCGAACGTCGTATGTAGAGCGACTGTCCAAGTGCACCACTCCACTGTGACGACATGCGTTGCAGTCGATCCCCCTCACTGCGCCATCTCAACCTCTGCAGTAGTCTCCGTCGAGCGGTAGGGCTATTGCGGCTGCCTCTCAGCGTTGCCTCAGCAGCGGACCTCGATCCTCTTAGAGCAGTGTCATCCTCACAATGACTGGACACAAGCCAGCCGTTTGCAGCCTGGTGACACCAGCATCTGATGTGGGTCACTTTGGCCACAAGCAAAGACCCTCGGAGACGTCCGCTCAAGGCCGTAAACATTCACGTGACCCTCGTCAACATCGAATTCGCCAGGGCTCAACACTGGCAACTCCACTATTCCAACTGCTTGGTACTGCGAGTCATTTGAACTCACTTTCTCCTGACGCTCAACCTGAACCCCATTGTGATCCACGTCCCCAGGAACTGCCTCATTGTGCATATTGTTGGGCCAATCAAGCCAAGGTACGTGTTGCCCCCAAAGGTTAGCAGCCACGACAACATTGACGTGCAGCCTCGAAATCTGACTATTGAAAGAGCAGAAGCCCTTCGGTGGGAACACGTTCTCCCGATACTATGGACACACAGTTCGGTACAACGCCTCAACTCCGTCATCCAATATGTTTCCATCTTCTCCCGCGGATTCTCTGCCTCCTCCCCGCCTCATCTTTGCCTATCTCGACCCATCTAGAGCGCCCATCAAAAGCTTCAGACGCACAAGAGCGCATCCAATCCGTATTCTGCAAAGTTGATGAGCGCCTTACCCGATGACACCTTGTGAACAAGCGCTGATTGCTCAACGTACACCAAACGCTGCTTGACGATTACTATGCGTCCTGCCCTCTTCCCCACCACTTGGAGCCATACCCGTTACTCAATCCGAATCACTCATCTTACCCCGCGCTCGCTTGCCTCGCGCGCTTGCGCTGTATAGATGCCCAAGGCTGCCCTCCATGCGCCACGCAAGATTGTGCACCGAGTAGAGATCCGCTGATGTTCTGCAAGGTAAGCTGTAGGCACCGATGAACTGCATAAGACGTACAAGGAGTGGCCTGCGAAGAAGCCGTTGGCCCTTTACAGCCCCACGCTCTGCGTCACAGAGGACTATTTCTTGCGGCGCTTACTTACATGCGATGTTGATGTAGATGTGTAGATGTCGGACCCGTCGACCCACCTGGCTACTGATAGGTTTGAGGATAGCATCAGGTTGAGGTCCGTTGCTAAGCGTGGAGGGTGCTGTGGATGAATTGCCGAACAGCCACGATCAACGTGTAGAGCAAAAGGGTGCCACTGTAGCCTCATCCATCTGTGGAAGGGCCTACAGCTGAAGGCACTCTGGACACTCATACGAGTCGGACCAAACGAAGGGATAACGTCATTGGCCACTCAATAGGTTGCTGCCTACGATGTAAACTCGTATCTAACCGCAGAAGACAGTAATGCGTGCATCTCTCCGTAGTCCTGGCGTTGGTCAACCTCGTCTTTCCATCAACAACTAACGCATTTCGAAATCATCCACTTTGCTTCACTTTTTGTGTACAGCCTTACGCTCTAACGACCATTTCTTCTAGTCTTCGATACCTGATGCAGGAACCACACGTCGTACAGCGATCAACCTGGCGTTAGCATTGCGAGGCGGAGATATAGCCTAGGCAGTCACAGCCTTATGCTAGGCGTTGACTCAAGACCACAGTATCCTGTTCATTGGCCCTGGCATTCGTTGAGGTTACTCGTGGCATAGTAGCTGGACTTGCAGGTGGCGCCAGAACTATCTGGTGTGTACACCCATGGTTCAATCAATGAAAGCGCTTTTGTGTATATCCACTAAGCCATATGAGTTGGTAACCAACGTTGTAGTGACCTGTGGCTGAACAAGAGGTTAGGAGATTGTCGACATATCTCCCATGACACCGCCGCGATCCACTCTCTAGAGATGACCCCATCTTAGCTTTCGGCGTGCACGTCAATACAACAATACAATCAAATCACTTCAGGCAAAGGGCAAGACAAACATTGGCGAAGTCATCACTATCATTGTCTCGTTATGTAGACACAATGGCTCTACTCCGTCTCAGCCACTGTCGTGTATCCTTGGGCTTTTCTGGCACCGAAGCCATACTAGATCCCGCTCACTTTTGTGTTCCGAGACTTTTCAGTCCATCATCCGAACGCTTTTATCCGCCTTGCGTCGTGCAAGCATTTAAGCAAGCTGACCGCAGTCGGCGATGACGATCTTGGCCTTGGTGGCACCGCTGGAGGAACCGTAGGACTCGACCTTCTTGACGACGTCAAGGCCCTCGACGACGGAGCCGAAGACGACGTGCTTGCCGTCCAACCACGAGGTCTTCTCAGTGCAGATGAAGAACTGGGAGCCGTTGCTGATAACCTGGTTAGCTTTGGTTGCAATGGAGGGGGGAGTGGTCATTTACGTGTTGGGGCCGGCGTTGGCCATGGAGAGGATACCGGGGCCAGTGTGCTTGAGCTGGAAGTTCTCGTCCCTGAACTTCTCGCCGTAGATGGACTCACCACCAGTGCCCTGTGTGTTGTCAGTTTGATGATCAATGGGTCCATGAGAGTGTTCGAGATACTTACGTTGCCGGCGGTGAAGTCACCTCCCTGGAGCATGAACTGGGGGATGACACGGTGGAAAGAGGCGCCCTTGAAGTGGAGGGGCTTGCCGCTGCGGCCGGTACCCTTCTCACCGGTGCAGAGAGCGCGGAAGTTCTCAGCGGTCTGCGCAGAGATGGATTAGCAGAAGTTCCATGCCAATTGCTAGGTTTTTCGATGGCGGGGTGCTCGACGGCGGGGTAGTAGAAGGCAGCGAAAACTTACGTTAGGGACGACGTCGCCACGGAGCTCCATGACGATGCGGCCGAGGGGCTGGCCTCCAGCGGTGATGTCGAAGAAAACCTGGGACTTAGACATTGTGATGTGTGGTGGTGTTGTAGTGTTGTTGAGTAGGGTGGTGAGAGAAGGATGGAGGGGCAACCAAGCTCAATATGACGGCTAGGGTTTTATACCCTTGATGCACGAAACAGAAGCAAGAGCTTGTCCATGTGGGGTACGCGTGCATCATTGGCCTTGACAAGTCCCGATTTTTCTCGAAGCTCTGCTGGAAGGAGCTATGCATTGGCCACATAGAGGGGCAGTTATGGAGGGGTAACCGCGTCGCCCGAGCAACTTTGCTGCGAGCAACAAGGGACGCATTCTCTCATCATACATACAATACTACAAGAAAACGGGTGAGTCCAACAGCTACTTTTAAGCTTTGCCACGCAGCTCACTGCCATCGCCTGCCGTGATTGAGCTCCATGGGCAGCCTGAAGGCTGTGAAGGCGAGAGACGCCAGTTGAAAGCGGTGTAGCGCCGTGACGTGCGTCAACGCGTATCCAGCTCCGGCCTGCGCAAACTTCAAGCGTCTCTCTCACCATCATCAATCGCCACCGATTGCCGGTCAGAGCAGTGTTCGATACCACCGGCATTGCCTCAAGAATCGTACTATTTCTTCATAGTCGGTCACAAAAGATTTGAGTTCGATATAGACAGCGTTCACTGGACCGAGAACGTCGATTCCAACACTACTAGCGCTGTACTACAGCTTACTGATATCTACAACCACTGCCAATGGCTAACGGGAATACTATCACCGACGTCTAACGAACAAAAGGACACAACTGCAGCAGACGCCATGCAACCCATTAGACGGACGATAAAATCTTGCCCGCACGAACGAAAAGAAATTTCTCTTTCAAACTAGCACTTCCTTGGCCTCTGCCGCTCTGAGGAACGCCGCTCGCTCTGCCAGGTCCTTTGCCTCGGCATCCCTCCACTGCTGAGCGACCTCCGCCTTCCTCTTCTCGCTTCTTGGCTCGAAAGCCATCTCGAACGCATCAGGCTTGATAATGAGGAGCGAGTTCGACTTGTCCAGAGGAACCTCGATCTCCTTCCTGGTGACTGGGTCGACCTTTCTCTTCAGGTTGAAGGCCCACATCAAACCACCACATCCAGTGATGGTTTCATCACGAGTGATTGACATGCCCAGACATTGACGCTGTCCCCAACCGAACGATGACATACCAGTGATCATAGGGTACTTAGTAAGCGGTCCTTGGAACGTTGGCCATCCAGGCTCGAGCCATCTCTCGGGTCGGTAAGCCTCTGGATCAGGGTATTTGACAGGGTTGCGGAGGAAAGCATAGTCAAGAGGCAAGATGCGTGTTCCTTTAGGTATGAAGTATCCGCCGTACCAATCATCGGCTTCGCACTCGTGCGCGACACCTGCATTCTTGTTTAGCTCGGACCATTTATCAGACTCATATCAGACTTACCAGTCGGCACTGTAGGCTTCCATCGCATCGTCTCCTTGATGCAAGCACGAAGGATCGGAAGGTTTGGCATATCAGCGACTGTAGGAGGCCCATTGCATACAGCATCGATCTCCTCTTGGCATTTGCGCTGCCACTCCGGGTGGTGTACCATGGCGATCAGGAAATAATAGATTGGTCCAGTAACCGTGAAGATACCGACCAGGGCCATCATACCAAGCACGCAAGATGCTTCGTAATCACCAGAGATATTGCTCTTCTCGGCAGTTTCCAAGTATGTCCGTGTAAAGCACGGTCGCTGCTTGCCCTTCTCCATCTTGCTTCGGACGTCGAGCAGGTTCTTCATAAAAAACGCTTGTTGCTCATCGTGGCGTTTACGTTCACGAAGCTTCCACGGGTTGATAGGCTCTGGTACCCAGTCCCAGAGAGGCGTCAGGACGTTAGTGATTGGACCGGCGGGCGACATTTGTGTGAGGAGACCCCAAGCGCTTGGTGTCAAGGGGACACTGATCGAATCGTCGTCCCAGGTTAACTGAGCCATGACCTTTGAGCACATGTCCTCGAGAGAGAACGAGAAGTCATCTGGGTTCTCCATCAGTCGTTGGAGCCACCTCTTCTGCTCGAACTCCATGATGCCATAGTATCTAGCATTGGTAGATTCGGTCAGGTATGAATGGGTGAACTTTCGCTGACGAGCCCAGTACTCTGACAGTCTGTTAGCACAGAACGACGACTAGGACGGATGCAAACCTACGGTTCTTGCCCATGAGGGGTAGGTATTCCATGGAGCCATAAGTACTCTTCGCATCGAATAGGGACTTGATCTCAGGTCGATCAGAGTAAACTTTGGCGCGCTTCACTAAGATCTCCTCGGCAACACTCTCATCCGAGATGATGACAAAGTTGGCTCCGAGCATCTTCGTCACGTAGATCGGTCCATACATGTCTGCCCATTCCTTGAACTTGAGCCACATGAAGTCGATTGGGAGGTCATGAATGCGTCCAACCCATGGTATGAGTGCTGGACCAGGGAGGCCGCGACAGTTGTACTTGGCGTTGTATTTCGAGACGACATCGACGAGGGCGTAAACAAGGAAGCCAATGACGGCGACGCCAACGGCGTACGCTGTGAATGGATGCATCCTTTTGGTGTTCAATATCAGGACCAGACACTGTCGAAGGTATGACAACGGTCGTCTAGAGTCGCAAAGGCGGGTAACCAGCTACATATCATATCCGAACCCATCGACGGGCAGCCACTCTTGTCCGGGTCCCCAAAGCCTGGGATTTATTAGAGTCCAACAGGAGTGCATGGGACTACAAGACCTAGATCCACGCTAGTCGGCTGTCTTGAGGCATTCAAAACAGTACTGATTGCCTAAACAGTATAGGTTCAGGGCTGCTGAAGGGAAATTGCCAATCAGACAACCAGAAAAACAACCGGTTACATGTAGCTGCCGCTCCTTTCAAAATATCGAGGCACTCTAAACCCAACATCGATCAACGCCAGGCGCCGACTGGCCGACATGGACAGTTGAAGTCGGTACTGCAGGCGCCGACAATGACATATGCAGATCGTCAGGACATGTTTCTTATGGGCTGTAACGCAGAGTCAGCGGTGCATACTGATCGTCACTACCCAAAGCGAACGGAGCTACCAGTTGCCGTCTCCCGTACTTGAACATCCCAATCTGCCGACCTTGTCAAAACTTTCACAGGCTAGTTCTGGCCGAATGCGATTAGAATTGTTCATCTCTTCGGGGCACAGAGGAATGTTTCCAAGTATCACTGACACGTACCAAGCTTTCAAGCAGGAGTTGTAGAACGATCTCCCCGCCACTATTGGAGACCTCCAAGACGCCTCTTTGCAAGGCTAAAGATGTCTACCGATAGAGCCCGAATTGTAACATCGTGCTCGCTTCTGCCTGAAATAGCATCTTGGGCAATGTTTCCACCAGTCGGCTGGCTACAGAACTCAGACGCCCAGAAAATGCCTCTGGTTCCAGTTCTCCGCCATGGCACATCTTCTGGGCACTTGGAAATGTGACATTCTGTCACGATACTACCGAGCAGTTGCTGACAGGTGTATTTTACGATCAATTTCTCCGATTTGACACTTCAATCGTACCGGCCCACGCATGCGGGAAAGATCTGTCGTACGATCTCATCAGGCGGACGCTTGTTATTTTGATTGGCTGCAGACGGAGCCTCGCATTCATGCTTGAACCCAGTGTACCAGTGTTCAGCCTTGGCCTCTCGGAGTTGGTGGGGAACCATAGCCTGAGCATGGACCTTGCCAGCCTCGGGAGCTAGTCTAGCGAGAACCATGTCGTCAACATCATGGACTTCTGAATGCCTAGGCATATCCGCCAAGTGTGCTCATCATCGCCCGGTTGCTTGGGATTTGTTGTACAGTGAACCAAAACAAACAACACCAGTGCAAGCCGGCTAGTCGGAAGTCCGATGATCTCGGCAATCCACACTGGGGTCCCCATACCCGAGCTACCTATCGTACGACCCTTACGATGGATGTAAAGAAGTTTAAGAGTCGCGGTGTCTGTTTGAAATTGCGTTGTCACATTACATTCTAGGAGGGTAGAATCTACAAACATGCCTCACGCACTTACTTCCCGCGACTCCACGATGGAGGCCAAGCCTCTCGGATCCTACGAGAAGACTGGAATCGACGTCTTGATTGTAGGTACAGGTCTGGCTGGTCTGGTTGCTGCGCTCGAATGTACGCGTAAAGGACACAATGTACGAGTCCTGGAGAGGAACGCCGACATCAACACAGCTGGTAAGTAGATCGGATCCAATACTCAAGCTCAAGCTCACAGTTTCAGGTGACATGTACTTCATGGGTCTTAGCGCAACGCGATTCTTGAAGCATTGGCCAGAGCTCCTCAAGGAATACAAGAAAATTTCGCTTCACAATGCTTGGATCGAAACGTTCAAGCACTCCGGCGAGGTAGTCATTCCTCCTAAGAAGGTTGCCGACCGCCTGCGAGCTCAAGGGCTGGACCCTGATACACCTCCCGGCGAGTTCCAAATGCGCCCGCTCGTTTACCGCATGTTCGTCAGTGCCGTGGAGAACCTCGGTGTTTCAGTTGAGTTCAATCGCAAGATCGTTGACTATTTTGAGGATGAGGCCACCGGCAAGGGTGGATGCACCACAGATGACGGAAAGCGATATGAGGCTGACATCGTCATCGCCGCCGATGGTGTGGGATCAAAGAGTCAAAAGTTGGTCGGCGGACAAGTGCGTGCACAGCCGTCTGGACGAGCCATGTGGCGCGCTGCTTTCCCAATCGAGCACCTTGATGCGAATCCCAAGGTCAAGGAATTTTTCAAGATGATGCCTGGTAACGAGCCTATTGTAAGGACATGGCTGGGCCCATCCACTTATGCTCTGACGTTGACCCGTGAGGATGTCATGGTTTGGATCATGAACCATGATGTAAGAATAATCTAGTGATTTGCGCAACACGATACTGACATGTATAGGTCACTGGAACTGAAAAGGAAAGCTGGAACAACACTATTGAGAAGGATGAAGTTCTCGACGGTATGGACAAGATGCCCGGCATGGAGAAGGTCAAATGGGCACCAATCTTCAAGGAACTTGTCGAGGTCACACCACCCAACACCATCGTCAACTTCGAGCTCCTATGGAGGAACCCTCAGCCAGTGTGGGCCTCCCCCGCTGCTCGTGTTATACAAATCGGTGACTCTGCTCACTCATACCTCCCTGCTTCCGGTAATGGAGCTACACAAGCTATCGAGGACGCTATCTCGATAGCCTCGTGCTTGCAGATCGGCGGCAAGGAGAACATCCCTCAGTCTGTTCGCTGCCATCTTCGATTCCGCTTCATCCGCAACTCCTGCGCACAGAAGCTCGGATTCTCCAATGCCGAGCTTCTCCAGGACACCGACTGGGACAAGGTCAAGCTCGATCCCCGCCGTGCTGCCCCCAAACTTCCAAAGTGGGTATGGTCACACGACCCCGAGGCATATGCCTACGAGAACTACCACAAAGCTGCCGAGAGCATCAAGAAGGGCATTGACATGGCAGATGAGGACAGCTTCGAGCCAAACTACCCCAAGGGATACAAGTACGAGCCATGGAGTATCGAGAAGATCATGGAGGACATGAGGGCGCACAAGCCCATCGATCTCGGTCCTGGCGACTGGGAGTGAGCTTTGATGGAAAGGTGTTCGTCATCCAGCAGTATTGTGAAGCTTTGCATGAGTTAGGAGTTACATAGCGATATATTGACATTAATAATTACGAACGATAATGTCTTCTGAAACTTTCATGCACGTCTATCTATAATGAAACCACTTTCGATACAAAACGCATACTCGAGGCGTTCGCAAGGCTTCTGAATGCAGGATTATTTGCGATGCTCATTCCCGATCGCGCTGCCTGCTTTAAAGTCGTGTAACATTCCGTCTCAGTACAGCTGCGCCGACACTGTGTTTCATAAATCTTTCAAGCCTTGTCATCGGAAAAACCTAGTCTCTGACTGCAGTAATCTCACGACATCTTCACCAGGAACACCACACAATTGTTTGCCCTGGGCATCAGCACCAGATCGACCAATCATTGCTACTAAGCTCGATCCGTTCCTATTCCAGTACGTCGAGGAGCAAGGGCACTTGCATACCCGAGAACTCACGCGCGGATCATGCGAGATGTGCCGGCTCTCCAACGGATTCCAATGCTTTGGTTCCGACCACAAGGCTCCCAGATGTGCGTTACGGAGAGCGAGCAGAGTCAATGACGTCAATTTACCACGCTAGCGCGGCATCTGAACTTCGTTGAGATTTACCTGCCTGCAAGGGGAAACATAGTATTGTTTTGAAGTTCGTGAAGCAGAGCTTGGACGGATTCACTCTTCTTGAAAACGGGAGTATAAGTTGTATGTCTTTTGGTTGTGGTTGAAAGGTGAAAGATCTGTGTGACGATGACTGTAGATGCCTACGGAGATATATCTATGTGTACCTGCAGAGTCTCAGCGTTGATTGCAAGCTTGCACCTGGCTCGACATAGCACCATGAAGGAGATCTAGGGATTGTTTGCATGTTCCCGTTACTTCTCCAGCAGTCAACGAATCTGCACGTGACTTTAGATGTGTAATTCTGAGTGGACTTCAAAGCGTTCTCTAGACACTTTTCCTAGCGATCAACTCTCCAAATTTGAAAGGATATACCGAGGTCCACAAACCACAAGATGTCAGACCTGAGATTTAGTTCTTCTGAACTACGCTTCGCAACAGGCGCGCTTGCGACCGTCGCAGCCATCGCACCCACTGTATACTTCTTATTACCAGCAAAACAGCTAAATACTACAGAACATGTCAAGACATTCAACAAGCTCATCAAGAGCTACTCCACTCTCCGACCAGAAGCCTTGGTAGCAACAGCATCCCGCGATTTCTCTCACACCATCCTCCCAGCTTCACTAAACCTACCTTCTCGGCCCCTCGCCGCCTTCAAGGACCATGCAGACACAATCTTCTCACTTTTCGAAACATTCGAAATGACGCCCCAAAGTAATGGTAATGGTGACGACGTTCACTTCTCCAAAGAAACAAATACAGTGACAGCGCATTGTAAGATGGGCGGAAAAGTCAACGCGAGGAGCCCCACGGGGCAGAAATTGGTTGCCAGCGGGCTTACGGAATGGTGGACAGAGTGTGTGCTCATTGTGCGGATGAGTCCAGACGGAAAGCGTGTCATGGAGGTGAGGGAGTTTGTGGATACCGCGAAGGCGGATGAGCTGCAGAAGAGACTTTCTGGGGTTCTGGATGATTAGACGATCATATCTGTCTCTGAATCGAGCAATGCATGAGTGAAGTCGACTGAGAGCTCAATTCAGTTGAAGTCACAAATGCATGTCAGCCTCGCGGAGAGGAAGGAGGAGATCCTTGAACCTTAGCGCCGTACCTTGCCCAATTTGTACAGCTTGTGATGCGCTTCCTTGTAGCCAATTGCGTTCTCTCCCGCAAGATCGCCTACACGCCTCCACCTTTCAGTCGATATCGGGGTCCCGACAGCTGATCATGGACCAACCTATCGACGCGTTCTCTATGCTACAAGCGCTCTTGAGCACGTGCCTCAGCGGGGATGCGCCGACTCAGCAGCAAAACGGCTGCAAGGGAGAGTGCGGAGCCGTGTGGCATCTTAGATATCTCTTGTGGAGCATTCAGCACTGTCCAGAATCGATCCTCCGTTTGCATCTCGACCCCAACTTCCAGATTTGAGTACGATCAATAAATACTTGATATCGACGCTACACTGTACCTACCTTGACACTACAAGGACTTCATCATGGCTGACACAAAAGCCGTTCTCATCACTGGCGCAACTGGCAAGCAAGGTGGTTCCGTTCTGAACCAGCTTGCAATTCACCCTACAGCACCTCAATACACACTCTTGGCTGTGACCCGCGATGCAAGCAGCGCCTCCGCTAAGCGTATCACGGAGCGCCATCCCAAGGTCCTGCTTGTGCAAGGCGACCTGAACGATGTTCCCAGTCTCTTCGCTTCCGCCAAATCGACACTCAAGGAAGCTGGCAAACCGGAGCAGATCTGGGGTGTATACTCTGTGCAGATCTCAATGGGCCCTGGTGTCACTACCGAGTTCGAGGTTAAGCAGGGCTCCGACCTGATCGACGAATCCATCAAGGAAGGTGTTACTCACTTTGTCTACTCTAGCGTAGATCGCGGCGGCAACGAGCACAGCTTCAACAATGCAACACCTATCCCACATTTCCAGACCAAATTCGAGATCGAGAAGCACCTGCTCGACAAAGCAGGCAAGAACGGAGAGAACATGGGTTGGACCATCTTGAGGCCTGTTGCTTTCATGGACAACCTCGAGCCTGGTATGAAGTCCAAGGTATTCCTCACGGCATTGAGGGATACCCTGAAGGGCAAGCCAAACCAGTGGGTGTCCGTTGAGGACATTGGTATCTTCGGTGCAAGAGCTTTCAGGGAACCCAAAGAGTGGAATGCGCGTGCCGAAGGCCTTGCTGGAAGTGAGCTCACAATGGACGAGATGAATGGATGCTTCGAGAGAGCCATTGGTCAGCCAGTACCATATGCTTTCAGCTTCATGGGCTCAGCTCTCATGTGGGCAGTCACCGAGGTCAACGTCATGATCAATTGGTTTGCTGATGAGGGTTATGGTGTTGACATTGCGAAGTTGAAGAAAGAGGAACCACAGTTGTGTGACTTTGAGAGGTGGTTGAAGGAGAGGAGTGGTTGGAAGGATCAGGCGATTAAGAACTAGGTCCTGATTTCGAGAGCGTTTGGCGTTTGGTTTGGTTCGGTTCATAGTGCTAATGTTTGGATTGTAATGAAACTGTGATCAGAAGCTACGTGTTCAGAACTATTGCGTGAGCTACGTTCTTGAGAGTGAGATTTTGGATTTGATTTGAGCTACGAAGCACTTGATCAACATCATTAGGCAAGGGTCATGAAGTTGTTCAATAGAAAGATCAAATTACTATGTTTACTCCAAATTCGCCAAAACCTGCTCAAGACGGTCAATTGGACCTCACATGCGATGCATCTGGCCCTCATCTCTCATCGAATATCTATCATGCAAGCAACTGGTACAGCGCCAGACTTCCAGCGATGACGGGAGTCACAAGCCTCAACCTGTTCCAGCTCGCCCACTTCTTAGCTACAGTCTCCGCCTCCTTCAACTCGGTCTCGCTCGCACGGCCAGCGAGTGCCTCCAGCTTGTCGTTCAATGGTTGCATGTTCTTGGCCGAGTGAACGATTGTCATCAAATGCATAACGGCTGCCACAGCGAACAGCTTCCAGTCGTTGCGGGCAAGAATGCCCTGCTTGTAGGTAGCATATCCTGCATATGCGTAGCCCAGAAACCCAAGAGTGGAGATGGGGCGGAAGAATTGGTTGCCCACAGTCCAGCAAAGAGGCCATTGGCGACCGAGAAGACGAGCACGCTCCTTGTGATCGGGTGAGCTTGGTGGTGGAAAGTTGACGAGTAGTGCGGGCACTGTCATGAAAGACTGTGTAATCGCATTTCCTAGTCAAGTCAGTTTTTGTCGCAATGACATGCTTCTAGTCGCCATACCAGCCAGAATGAACGAGAATGTGATGCAAGTGCCCGCCACGCCCTTGACGATGAGGTTGTCAGACATTATGGTGAAATTCAGTTATGAGGTACCTTGGATCTTCGAGCTTGGAACTGAGCACAAGAGTAGAAAGGCTGAGGAAGCGCAATGGCGGAAACGAGTTGACCTTCAATCCAACAAAAAATCAACACAACCCTCAAACATAAACATTGGAACCGCGACGCGTCCGACAAGCATCTCCGTTCCGAAGCACTAAGGTAGCTTTCCCGGAATGTCAGTCGACTGCAACTCCAAATGCGACGTGATCGACCGGTTTCTGATTAGCCATCGGTTCCCCAACGTCCGTCGCGGACCTTGCATGGTTGCAATTGGAGAATGTGCCATTACATCATGATTTGGGGTGTCACCAAGTCCATTCGGACCTGCTACCCGTGGCTAACCCAGCGACATGATCTATTCTTGATCATCTCCTGATTTGATGTATCCACTGGATGCTGATGAGGACAAAATTGAGGGGTGAATTTCTAGACCATGACTAAGCAATAACTCTCCACACATGAACCATATCCAGTTCCTTGGCTGACTTCTTTCCTTCTTCATACTTCACTACAACTTTTCCACTTGTACCACACTTCTTCGTAAGGATCCCACTAAGTCGTGCCGAACCTTGCCTGTTCATTTGGTTAGGTGCTCCAGGTCAAGTGTGGTGAGACTTGGCGAAGTCGCAGCAGACCCGAGCAAACGCTCTCATAATCATCAGACTTCATCAACGGGGGCAGCAATCTATGTAGAAGATCTCAGGACTTACGCGTAGTCGCCCACAGACCTTCAGCAGCCCGAGAGGTGAGATATGCTGTGTCTCACCGGTCAGAGTCGACACGGCACGCGTGAATGATCGTATGAGGTGCTGAAGCGCTAAGAACAACTCCCCGTGACTTAGGCAAATGTATTCCTTGGCAAGCATGGTACATGTACGAAGGAGCTAGTATTTGGTCTTGCACAGATACGGCTGAGAAACTATGCCAACCCGGTGCAAGACCAAATACCGGCTCCTTCGTAAGTTAGCACACTTTATCAAGGTTATATGAGCTTTCATATTTCTCTTGACAAGAAGCAACAAAGATGGATTGGGCACGCGATTTTGAAACCTTCCAGACGCTAACCGGACGCTAACCGGAAGGGCGACCTTCCAAGAGCAACACAATGTTACTGCGCCCTGGCGTTGGATGCCTTATCCACTATGTAAACATGCGAGGCACGATGGATCCTGGAGTCGACAGCTGAAGTTTAGGCATCGTTTACAATACAAAGCCATTTTCACACCACTACACGACTGGTTCTCGATTACACTTGATCGACCAAAGTGACAAAACACAATGGCTCGTCTCACAGCAACTCTACTCTTTGCAGCTCTGGCGTCTGCCGAGTACACTACAACAGTTTGGATGACAAGAATCGCCAACTCCGACAAGTACGGATACGTCGCATCTGTCATTGGCGCCGATGCACAACACATGACCCTCTCCCTGAAATATGACAGCAACACAAACAAGACAGCCCTGCAGGTCGGAGATTACGACGCGATACACACCTTCGGACCCTCCATGTTCGAGCTCCGCCAGAATCTGACGAATCTTGTCTCTACCGCCTCAGGCGTCGTGGACATTGCATTTCAATGCACCCGGCCTGCCAACGCAGACGACGAAGTGCCCTGCACCCAGATCAACGGTGACGGCTACGCAAGATTTGCAAACTGTGGTCAAATCAACACAAGGCCGTTACCAGATAACTTCACTTCGTCTTACACGCACGAGTACGGTACTGGCATCTGGGGCTCGGCCGGCACTGAGACCATCACCATGACCATAAACTATCCCAGTTCTCGCCTTACCACCACACCTGCCTGGTGCACAAGCGACGATGTGCCAGATGAGGCGATGGCTTTCCCCACGATGGTTTCGGCCAATCAGTTCGCCGTGTACCAAGTTGTCGTTACTGCTGGAGAGGAGAAACTGAGCGCGTACTCGCCTACTGCGGCGCAGAGCACGGCCGCTGGATCGACACCTACTGCGAGTGCGATCAGTACTGCTGCTGTTGCGACATCTACGGGTGCTGCAGGGAAGGTAAACGCGATGGTTCCTGCGCTTGCTGGAATGGGCATTGCGGCTGTGATGGGTATGCTGTAGATTCATGACATTCATTGTGAGGAACAAGAACTTATCAATATCAACTTGTGAGCACGAGCTTCGAACTATATCTATGCATATTTCGGTTTGGTGACGTGGGTTATTGCTAGACATATTCATGAGAGGTGCAGGACCACTCCATGAAGTGAATGTTTTGCATCTCTCCCAGCTTGAGGCTGGTAAAGTAAGCAGTCCACAATTTTAATAGAAATAAAGTATAGGAAGGACAGTTAAGAGTAAATCGTATCCTAATTATTAGGACTACTCAACCACCAGAGACAGCGCCAAACGCCACGCCAAATTGCAAAGCTACCCCAAATTTCAGTGACTCGACAAACTCTCCAACCTCCTCTTCCTCTTCACCTTCTTCGGGCTCTCCGCTTTCCCTATGTCCCAGCCTCCACTGCTTCCTCCTCCAATCTTCACTGGATGACTCACGTAATCTTTCCCTAGCTCAACACCCCAGCCGTTGCTCTTCCTTCCGTGCCAGTAGCAGAGACCCTTACTCGGACCCTTATACTTGGTATGCAGAGGACAAAGCGGACTGTTGGGAAGATGCTCTGGGACAAGCCATTCAAACTTGCGGCGCTCGTCGATCTCTTTGAGGGCGACTGCTGTGAGCGAATCTTCATCGGGCGGGTAGTTGCCGTAGTGCATGCGGAACCAGGAGTCTTGGTTTGCGCCAGGGGAAGGAAGAGGAAAAGCGCTGCTCTCAGAGCTTTTGACCGCGAGGTATCCATCTGGGCTAGTCACAAGTCCTGGCGAAGCCAAAGTGCCGGGAGTATCAACGACGGGTCCAAAATGAAAAGCTGCTGGGGGGCGACCTTCCGGTCCTTCTTCGTCATCCTCGTCGTCGGTAAGCCTAATATCGCTTTGCATGCTCATTAAGATGGCATCAGAATCCCAGTATCCGCCGGGACTAGCCTTTGGCTTGCGCCTTTGAGAACCCTCGAAGGCTTGCGAGTCAAAGAAGAAATTGGCAAGTTTGCCTTTGACTTCACTAGCCGGGTCGAACATAGGTGGCGTAGGGACTCGTTGCAAACCAGGAGGTACAAAAGTTGGTGGAACGGGTATATTTGCCAGCGATGCTGATGGAAGAGGTGGTCGATCTACTGAAACTTTTCGTCGCCAAGGGAATGATGCACCCATTGATGGCTTTGACTCTTTCGCTGTTGGATCAGGTAATCTACTCGAACGTTTGAAGATGCTGGTAGAGCCACTCTTACGGTTCTTACTACCTTCATCCGGCACTTGCTCATCAGAACCAGATGCTTTCGATTTGTTCCATGGCCATCGCCGAGAGCGCGCTGACCGCGATGCCTTCGCCAGTTCACCAAGTTGATCTTGTGTACGGACCTCTTGTTCAGTCATTCCCTTAGTGACCTCAGGCGTCCAATGCCCATCTGGAGTACTGCCAAAATCAGACTCACTTGTGCTGGGTCCACCGCTCTTGGGACGCTTAGGCGTCGGCTTGCTGATGTAGCAACGATCGCGTACTTTCTGAGGCGGCCGTACAAATCCTGGAGTTGTGGGAGGGGTTGTAACTGGTGGTATGATTGATTGTTGCCCAGGTAGATGGTCTGTATCGTCCAGCGCTACCTCGTCCATCTCACTAATATAAGTCTGAGTTTCTCCTAGGGTCGGCGCTGTCTTGGCTGAATGCTTCACCGAATCACGTCCCCAGTTGAGCTGCTTCTCGTTGATCCAGGGCGTCTTGGGGCTACGAGGGCGTGAGGGAGTGATGTTACTCATGATACCGTAACCAGGAGGCGAGAGGTTGCGAGTAGGTAGCGTAGGTAATTCGATAGGAAGTGTTAGATCGATTTTTACTTGTCTTCGCGCTGCAAGCCCCCCGCATTTCATGGGAGTATCCTGCGAGAAAACCTTGGAGGGGGGCTCGCTCAGTGGGGACTCCTCTATGACTGGAGAAGGTTTCTGGGGGACATCGAGCGGGTTCTTCATCTTTAGGCTGGACGGCAGCTGGAACGAGAGTTTACGGATCTTCTTGCCACCTTGTGCTGGCGGAACGTCTTCTAGCTCTTCCTCTCCATGCTCAGCTGCCCTATCTGAACGCTTCTCTAAAGAGTGGTGTAGCTTGATGTCAGGAATGTATTTTGTCATGCTCCTTGCAAGTCCGCCAACAGACGACTTCCCGGTATCGGTGCGCGCCAAACTGTCCTTATCCGTACCGGAAGTAGACGAGCGTGTAGTAGACGGACGACTAAAGACCGTATCGTTCTGCACCAGACTAGATCTGCGCGTACTGGAATCGTCATCCGCCGTGGTACGACGCACAAGCTCTGCCAAACTCGGTGGTGTTGAATTGTCAGTTCGCTCTGGCATCACTGGATTGCGAGTGTAGATTGGTGCTTCCTCCTCGTCCGCAGTTCGCATTCCCCAGGCGAAGCTCCCACGTCTGCCCTCATGGCGAGGAGTGGGGACACCATTGTCAGCATGTGCTGCTTGGATGACAGAGTCGGCATGTTCCTGGAGTGTTGTATAGTGCCGAGCTAAAAGCGGTGGTTGCTGTGGTTTAGGCTGGTGTATACGGTCTATGTTGTTCGCATGGTTGAGAGACGAATGTACACGCGACCCTTTCGGCGTGATACCGAAGCGTCTCTTTGCGATATCGATAGAAGGGAAAGTGTCCACAGAAGTCACTGAGGACGATTGCGACATAGATGCGCCGAGAAGGTCGGCCAGGGGAGGAGGTAACAGGCGCTCGCGTCGGTATGCGTGCGCATGAATACAATGATCAGCAGATTGCCTCCGTACTGACCAAGATTTGCAGACTAGGAATAAGGTGTTGTCAAGGCGGACAAAGCGAGCGTCGATCGTTGTGCGAGGGCACAAGGCGTTGTTGTTCTTGTGGGAGCGACCCTAGGAAGCTTGCGCCTTCCGCATCCCAATTGGGAAGGAGAGATAGACAAGAAGAGATTCAAAGAAGTAGCGACCACTCACGGCGCAGAAAGATGCAATCAACTTCCAAACCAGACTTTAGCCCCGAATTACGCCAAGCTATGCAAAGTAAATCAATCCAAACCAGCCCATATGCAACCGGGTATCCCGAGCCCACGCTTCATGACACATTATACATCGTCAAAACAGTCTGCGCCGCCGTATCGCTGAGCAGCACTACCTCATGTCCGCTGCTGTCAACGCCTGGACAACACTCGTTCCATCAACGAACCTTGTCCTGAAGATGCGATTTGCATTTTGGAACATTCCGTCCTTCAGACTGACAACGATGAACTGGCTGCCCTTGAATCTTGTCTTGATAAGACGACCGATGTTCTGAGTGTGCGACAAATCGAGCGCTGCGTCGACTTCGTCCAGAATGTACATAGGTGCGGGCTTGAACTGCAGCAGCGCCATAATGAGCGAAAGCGCAATCAAAGATCTGACAAGGATTAGCGAGTGAGCCTGCACAGACGAACGAATAAACACACCTTTGTCCTCCAGATAATTCAGTCAGCGACTGTTTCCAGACTTTGCCCAACATGACCTTGACCTCCAGGCCATCAGAAATTGTCTGGTTCTCAGGAGGATCCAGCTTTGCGAAACTGCCAGGCAGAAGCTCATTAAAGATTGCGCCAAAATCCCCGTTGACTTTGGTCCACGTCTTGTGGAGAGCTTCTTTCTTGTACTCGTCAAGCTTCAAGATAGTGTCCTCGATTTTCTTCTTGTCTTTGATGACGGTGGCCATGTTGTTCTTAAGGCTCGCTTCCTTCTTCTCAACATTGTCAATCATAGCCATGACCTTCGGGTTGATCTTGTTCTTGCGCTGTTGGAAGCGCTCCTCCAGAGCCTTCCGCTTCGGTTTGCAGTCAGCCATATTGACGCCGTGGAAATCATAAACAGTTCCAGACCGACCAAACAGCTCGGCATCGCTTGCTATGAACTCATGTTCTTTCTCCAGCGCAGCAATATGACCTGCTGCGCCTTCGGATTCTTTGTGGAACTTCTCGATCTCGTGTGCAAGCCTCTGCTGCTCCAAGCCACCCTCTGTTATTGACGAGTTTTTGGCACGGATCGTGTCTTCGAGAGACCTAAGCTCCTCATCAAAGCCAGTCAACTTCGCTTGTTCGTCAGCTAGTCTGGCCTGTGCAATGTCGTGCGCGTCCTGAGCCTGCTTCTGTTCAGCTAGAAATTCGTCGATCTCTTCCTGCTGCGTCTTGAGTGTAGTCTGTACGTCCTCCAGTTGCTCTTGTGCAGCTGCAAGGTCACTACCGCACTGCTCAGAGTCCACCATAGCCTCTCGTACTTCTGACTGTAGCGGCTTGATGGCGGCGTTGTTCTTGCTCAATGCTTTTTTCAACTTCTCGAGTGACGACTGCAGCTCAGCCAACTTGCTGTCCTTGTTGTTGTTGAATTCACTCATGTCACGCTCGATGCGCTTGATATCCGCCTTGGCTTCGTCTTGTCGTATTTTGGCGGCTTTGACATCTTCCTTCAGCTGAGCAACACTCTGCTTCATCTCCTCAATGGCTTGAATGATCTATGACATTTTCAGCGTTTGCGACAAGGTATTTAAAGGCGTTGTACTTACAGACGACGAAGAGTTGCCGCTGATTTGTTCCTCAGTCAGCTTGATCTCGTGCTTCTTGAGATCCAGTTCCTGCTTGGTCCTGCGTGCAGCGTCCAGCCTCTGCTTTTCCCTGGCCATGGTGGCATGGAGTTGCTGAAGTCGCTGCTCCTGCGATCGAAGTTCTGTTGTGATCTCGTTGAGTTTCTGCATGGTGACCAGAACACCGCTCGATTGTGGTGCACTGCCACCAGACAGGGTACCAGCAGGGTCATAAGTATCGCCCTGGAAAGTAACACTTCTCATGCGCACTGCTGGATCGAAGGTAACACGCTTGGCTGTCTCTGCATCCTCGCAAACGAGCGTCGAGCCAAAGACATACTCCATCGCAGCGGTGACTTCATCATCGTACCCAACAAGAGACAAAGCAAGATCTACTTTCCCTGGGGCAATCTTCTGCGCCGCTCCGATCTTCTGTGCAGATGCTCGGAAAGCGGCAATTTTGTTGAGGGGAATGATCGTTACCCGCTTCTTCAGCCTGCCATTCTCCAGTAGCTGTTTGCCAGTGGCGGCAGAATCGACAACGACGTTGTACAAGCGTCCTCCAGCGCAGACTTCCAACGCAGTGCCGGCTTCAGTGTGCTCCCTTTTCAGAGTGAAAAGCTGAGCGACGAGACCCTTGACTTTGGACCGGTCGAAATTGGGTGATGGATCGCTATAGCTGAAGTCGATGTTCGAAACCTTCCTTCTCAGCTCGTCTGCCTGTTGCTTGAGCTCCCGGATACGGGCTTGAAGATGCGATTCCTGTTGATACATGTCCGATTCCTTACCCTCATCGAAACCCATCGTAGTTAGGTCAGCTTCGAGCCTCTGAGCCTGTGACTTCAGCGCTTCGAGTTCGTTGAGCAAACCAGAATTCTGTTGTTTGGCCTTCTTTGCTTTTGGCTCGTCTTCCTTGATCTGCTTTTCGAGATGGGAAGTCTTGAGCTTGGCTTGCTCCTGTTCAGTCGCAGCAGCACTCGCTCGGTTTCGCGCGTCTTGCAGCTGACCCTGATAACCACTCTCCTGGCCCTCTTTCGATGCAACACCGGTTTGTAGCGTCTGCAGTAGTTCCTCCTTCTTTTCGACCTCTTCAGTCTGCTTTGCCAGCTCATCGCGCGCAGTCTGGTATTTTTCCTGAAGCTTCTCGTGCACTTTCTTCTTGTTCTGCAGCTGCTGCTCCAGCTCCTTGACGCTCTTCTCGATGCTCTTTTTCCGATCGACTTCTTCAGCCATGCTGGTCTTCTTCAGGTCCAAAGCAGTATCTAGTCGAACGACCTCGTGCGAGTTCGACTTGACCTCCTCCTCCAACGCTTGAAACTTGCCTCCTTTGCGCATCTCCTTCTCTCTTGTGGCCTTGACCTTCTTGATGTCTTCCTGCAGGAACTCGATTTCCTTCTTCATCCGTATGGTCGACTCTTCGAGGTCTTTTGTTCGTTGCTTCTTCGATTCGAGATCATCCCCAGACTGTTGCAGGCGCTCCTGTAGGCGTGTGTAGTCGTATGCAATGACGAGTTTCGTGAGCTTCTCGAGCTCGCTCTGTGTTTGCTGGAAATCAAGGAAGGCGCGCTTCTCCTGTCGCAGCTTTTCGAGCTTAGGGTCGATCTCGTCACGCAGCAGTTCTGCAATCTCCTGTACCTTGCCCTCCTTCTTTGCCATAGTCTTGTATGCCTTGTCCCGCCTGTCCTCGAACATGCGCGTTCCTGCAGCCTCTTCCAGCATCGACAATATCTCGACTGGCTTCATGTTCAGCACCTTTGTAACTCGTCCCTGCATGATAAGGAAGTTTGGATTATTGATGTTGAGCTGAACAGACTGAAACAGGTTCTGGACTGTGTTTTGTTGCGCGCGGTTTCCGTTGATCAGATACTTGCTGGCTCCGCCAAGCACGATCGTTCTCGTCACGGCGATTGAGGGCCAGGATTCAAAGCCTACAGGGCTGTTCTTGGTGTCGCGATTATCGAATGTGATGGTGACGCTGGCTTTTGTAACACCAGCTTGACCACGCTTGTAGATGAGATCCTGAGAGGCTTGTCAGCGCTTTCAACATGCGCACCCTTTGTCTCTACCTACTTGCAAGTTCTGGGCTCGCACGACGCCCAGGTTGGTAATACCGAGAACGAAACATATTGCATCGAGAATGTTGGACTTTCCGGATCCGTTCAGTCCCGTAATCGAGTTGAAGCTATCGTCCCTGCATACTGTGAGCGCTCGCTCGATTTGCGGCGTTGAGGGTAAACAAACCAGCCGGAGATGACTGTACGGACAGCATACGACTTGTAGCCCTAGGAGTGCGTCAGAAACTGTCACCATAGCTTCAGGATAGCACTCACGTCTATGACCAGCTCAGTGATCTTCATGGTGGCCGCATGTGCTGTTGTTGTCAATTGGCCTGTTTTGTTTGGGCCTCCGCAGCGAGTTCGCTGAGCGCTCGCTACTATCTCGCGCTAGACAAGGGTCTACGTCGCGTTTTCGCGCGCGTTCAGCCCTACCGCAGTTGCACATAGTCTCAACACCAATCACACACTGCATATCACCCCGAGTGGGATAGCAAAGATGAGCACAAGTACAAGTACATTGTAGTGGAAATAATCCGTCAGTACTGTCCTTAGTCCAATCCAAACCTCCAAACGCTCTTTCTCTCAGGAATAGTCTACACTAAAGCTAACTTTCCAAGGTTTGTCATGCAGTCCGAATCGCCTGCGGAACTGCTCTAGAGCCTCTTCGGGGGGGTTTGTGGTGAGAACTTTCATCCACGGTTCCGTGAACCTCTCTTTCACCACAGCGGTCAAGTATACTCCCTTCTCGTATCTGCCAGATCGAAATCGAACTTGGCTGATTTTACTGCGTCTCACCCACTTCCTCCATGTTGGATCATCGTGGTTGATCGCGAGTTCGACGGTTCGCAGCACTTGGACGTCAACATCAGAGAGTCCTTGACAGGTGACTTTACAGTCTGGAAACCGCGCCTTATATCTGAAAAGCCTAGTCATATCGGCAGCATGCCGAAAAGAACTGAGCTCTCCTTTCCGGACCCAGATTCGAAGACTGGAAGCTGCCATGTTGTGAGGGATAAAGCGAGCCAGCGTTTCTGGAATTCGTGAAGGGTGGTATGCTTTGAAGTATTTGTCCATCAGGCTGAAAGGGATTCTGTGAGCGGACAACCACATCGGACGAAATTCGACTCGAATTTGCATACAAGTCTGCGTCAATGCAAGATATGGGAAGGGCTTGTGCTTGGCCGAAACTTTATGGATTGCAGGGAAACATCGGTAAGTGTATTCTACTGCATACTCGTAGATCTGATTCCGAAGCTCTGGAGCGTGTCAGCTCATTTTCGCTCAGTGACTGTCGGTTACACTAACCCGCTGGTAGATCTAGGAACCTAAAGCTTTTGTATCGATCGATCATGCTGGTAGGGTCTTGACTCGGAGCACCAGTAATCCTTTGCTTTAGAGCTAAACTGAGCTTCTGGCATTTCGAAGAAGACATGGTTTCAGCATCATCAAGGGTTCGCTTCACGTGGGCAGTAACCGGCGCTGATGATCTGCCAGGCGCGTTGAGCAACCTGGTTAATCGTGCTGCTCGCCTGTATCGGATTCTTGTAAGCAAGATAGAAGTTTCAAGGGCGACATCGAGGCATTAGATACGTACATGGTTGATTCAGAGCTGATGTATGTTGCATAAAGCAGATTTGTATCTCTGGTAGTGTTGGAGTGAGGGTAAATATCCTGTCGTGGTTTGTGGTAGCCGTGTACATGGTACGCCGCTACTACGCGCTCTGACGTGGGGCTGGTGCCTGCTCATATTCACCTTTTGCTCCTGCACCTTGTATCACCTAACAGGTAAGGGCGGTCAACTTATCTAACTGTTTTGGTATAGATCGTAACGGCACATACTGTAACCTCCCCTGATTAATTTACACATAGTTTAATAGTCTGCACGCTAGGGGATCCTATCTATGCTGTCCAGGCACCGTTGCTCAGGATCGTTCCAGCTTTGGAATAGTCCAAGGTCTTTCCGCTGTTGATGAAAGCGAAGCGAAAGTACTCGTCGAGTGCAACGTCGAGAGGTCTATTCCACTTGAAGACACCGCCATTCGGCAAGTCATCAGAGAACGCACGATAGCGCTCAACGTCGTTGACCAGAATGCTGATTCCGTCTGAGCCTTCAGGCAGAAACTTCCAGGTGAAAGTCGCTAATAGTCCTTCTCCACTGGAGCTAATCACAGGCTCAAGGATTGTGGGGACGATAAGCCCAAACTTTCCGTCATCTCGCAATGCTGCGGCTGTCTGCAGTATTGAGTCGAAGTCCCATCGTGCTACACCATTGGCGAACAATCCTAACAATATGCCTTGGTAAAACAAGGACGGTCTTGTCTGCATGCTTGTGCCTGGCAGAAGCAGAAGAGCCAGGATGTAATGATGAATTCTAAGGTTGACACCAGGGATGGCAAGGCATACGAGGATTCCAGTCACAAGTAAGGCGTACAGTCCAAGGTACTTCAGCAGACGGCCCTCAAGCCAGAAGTAGTAGATTTGGCCAAACACGATAACGACAAGTATTCCCAGTATAACGGCTAGAGCCAGCTTCGCTCCAGGTTGCTGCTCCAGATCATGCGCGGTCAGCCTCGATATCGGTATCCAGTCGAATGTGTAGTTTGAGAGTGCTCCGATCCAAAAGCCACCGAGCCATAATACGGTCTTCTCGATTCGAGCAGTGAGCCCAGACAGCGTGCGCTTCACCACTGTCATCCAGATTAGGACGGCGACAAAGAACGCTGGAAGTAGTCTCTTTGCAAACATCGATAGATGATCGGGTAAAACAGTGATGTTCCGGAACGAGCCTTGCGGTGGATCAGACACAAAGCTGATGTGCGCGAAAACGATGGTGAAGATGGGGAAGAAGACCTTCGATTTCGTCGAAAAGATGGAGAGTATGACAGTAGCAACGAGGGAGACCAACAATAACGCAGAGCGATGATCGCTACCGCACTTCAAGCCATCCTTAGGCGCAAAGGTAAACGACAATGGAAAATGCGAGTTGAACGGGATAGACTTAATGCCATGAGCTTCGGTACCTGTGAAGTTGCTGTGTTCTCCCACAAGATTGACACGACCGCAGCCGCCATTTCTGCTACCGATTGTACCGGCATGAATAGCTGAGCCACAAATGAAACTATCTCCTCGATATGTTTCTGTGCCAACCACAAGTGGACGGTAGTTGGCATCGAAAGCGCCAACGGCATGTGGGTTCAACAGCTGCACATCCACACATTTAGAAGGACACTTGAATGCAAAAGAAGTCTTGTTGAAAGGATGGCAGTTGATACCGTCAATGCCACACTCGTTCTTGCGTTTCCAGAGCGAGTCTGTACAGTCGAGGTTCACCACATGTTTGCCATTACCGTCGTCTATGGGTAATTGCGTGGTCAGGACGCCTAGAAACACCACGAGCCAAATTACCAAGACTAGGTTGAGGAAGAAACTCTGATGTTCCCGACGTGGCAGCAACCTGTCCAACAGCTTGGCCAGGCTATTTTGGAAAGATGGGAAGAAGGGCGTGATCTTCTGTGGGCATCGCGGCTGTGGTCCACGAAGAAAACCTAAGCATCCGGTAGGCCTTTTGTCTGGTTGCCGTTTCGCTAGGTCGTTGTCCTCAAATTCCAACTCTTCTCTCGACAGCAGTTGTGCTTCTTCATCCGCATAGCGGGAGTCCCCAGCCGTCACGTCATCGGTTTCATCTTTATAGATCCTTGATCCTCCCGAGCGCGGGGATTCTGACATGATTTGAAGATTACTGCTCCAATTCCGAAGAATGAGCGATGATGAACGATGATAGACATTGCGACGTCTTGGGAATGAGATGAGACAATGGTACGTGCTTAGTGGATCCTTCCTGGCCGAATTACGCCTTCCCTCTCTGGTCCTAGCTCCACTCACATATATAGACAAGCATCTGCACATGCTAGAGGTAACAGATTGATGGTTATGCAATTATGGTCTTTGATTTTCTTGTTAGAACTACAGAATACGGCGTTGAGATTGTGTCGTAAAGTGCTTTTTTCGATTTATTAACACATGCAATGTACTACTGGGACATCTGGCATAGTCTGGCTAGAAAGCGGTGATACAGTGTCGGAAGTCAACCTGGTAGTATGTTGGTCTTGGTGTTTCTAATATCTAGCTATGATTTTCGTTGCAAGATCCCATATCACTTTTCAATCAAAACTCAATTCCTCCGTCCACTCAAGCGTTCTGGATTGTCCCTTACCATCAAACATCGACCAATGCCACTGATCAAGAAGAATTCGTCTATTCGCCTAAATAAGGTCTTTGAGCGCTATGTCGTTGGTAGTAGTTGATCATCTTCTCAGGCATTTCGATACTGTTGTGCCGGGCGAATGGCTCCCAGTCGTGAATAGGCTCTCCATCATGCCGAGATGACTCATAGTATACTGGATGAGTCTTGGTCTTCTTTACCTTTTTGGGCAGCCGACACAATTCCTCAACTGTGCCGCCTCCGCCCTGCATGTATAATTTGAGGCACTCGCTGAACCATCTGGGTGGCCCACTAATCTTGACGATCTCGAGTTTTGGGAGTCTAGCAAGTATCTCTAGGGTATACATGCAACCCTCAATGCGTCTGGTTGGAGACCATCCCCAGCTGTCATGGTTGGGATCGGTAGATGCGAGATAATCATAGTCACAGTCTTCATCGTTCAACATTATCTGGACATCCAGCCGCCTCAGCAGAGACATTCCGGAGCTGTCTTTGTTGTTTGCGTTGACAGTGTCAACGAAGCAGTTCAGATATTGTTCGAGTTGCTTGGGTTCGCATTTTGTATCAAGCTCGATTCGGATATCCTTCACGTTCCGGAGAACCTTCTGTTGCGTTCGTGGGAGCTTGCCTTTCAGCAGAGGTACACGAGTCAAGAACACAAATTGACTGTCACTGTACAACATCGCTAGGACCATCGTTAGCATACCACTTGAAACCCTCCTGCAGAGGTAATTAGTATCGCACCTCTAGCTTCTCTAGAAAGCGTCTTAGATGTGAGCATGAGCGAAGCATACATGCGTGGCGCTGCCTTGATCCAGCTCTGCTGCCTGTTGCATTCTGTGGTGGAATCGATGCTGGTGCGACTTGATTCAGTTTGTACGGTCCATTTCAATCTGCGGCCTTTGGATGCGTAACGGTGAGACAAGGTAAAGGCTAAACTGCATGGGAACAGCTGTTCAAAGATCTGACGTAAGAGCTCGGATGGAAGCCGCTCAAGATGTGGACTGGTTTGTAGCGAGACTGACATGATGCTAATAGAGGGGTCAAATTGTGCTGCAGGCGCGGTCGGATCTAAACACGGCATGCTGGGGTTGGTCGGCGTATGTGGTCGTTGTGTCGAATAGTGGGGTGGAGGGCATTGGCAGTGACAAAGGTTCAGTTCAGGGTCCTGCGCGTAAGGAATGTTTATGGGAAGAGGTTCACCAATCAACACTCTCTTGGCCATCGAGCCGTTTCCAGTATATCGCCCAACTTTGCTTGGTCCCAGGATTGTCCATGGTTCTTGGCTGATGTATTCGTGTGCTTAAGGACTGAATTCCGATATCGCCTGAGCGCTGCATCTCTTCAAACTGAAGCGGCAGTATAGATCAATGAATTGTTATTGTTCGTGGGTTTATATACCTATGCTTGTTCGTCTTTGCCCATTTCCTCTGCCAACCACTCTGCCTCACGCTGCATCTCTTCATCACTCCTAGGCTTTCGGCTGTCATTGTCAACTGCTGGAAATTTGCCCCGTTTCTCGTCTTCACTGAGCTCAGCCTGGGCAGCCTTCTCCTTGTCTCTCATCTGGTTACCAAGGTGCGCTTCCTCGCTCTCCATCATCTCGTATATGGCGTCGGTACCGCCCTTGGCCTCGAGGTCGTCCTTCTTGCGAGGGATGATGTGAGCATGGACGTGCGGCACGCTCTGCCCAGCGTCTACACCATCCTGGATCGCAATGTTCAGGGACGATGCAGCAAAGACACGCTCGACCATGCGCGAGACTCGCTGCACGGTCATGAAGAGGTCCTGCACTTCGGCCGCCGAGAGGTCGTTGAAGCGCGGCACGATCCGTCTGGGTGAAACCAGCACATGGCCGGGAAGCAGCGGTTTGAGGTTTACAATTGCGAATGACAGGCGCGTCAGGTGGAAAACCTTCAAGGGTAAGCAGATACACCAGCGGTAAGGCGACGTAGGCGGTATTGTTCACTCCATCACGTCACCGGTATGCAGCGAGCCGCCAATAGGATATCGGTATCTACACACCTGACTTGTCACGACAAAGGTGCCAAACTTGACCACATCCTTTGTGATCGGCATACCTCTTGCTGCCAGAATGTCGTCGCTGTCGCAGAGTAACAACCGAGCACGTAGCCAAGGCGTTGTGTTAGTGTCGTCTCTAATGCGGATGCGGCGCGGAGACGTTCCGAAACGCGTTGCATGTTCTTCGTGCCCTCGACGCAGGGACGGAAACTCTAGGCGGCCGGGCTCGGTGCTTGTGGGAGGCGCAACCGCGTCACATGGCCGGAACGCGTGGTGGGTTTCTCGCTATTCATTCGTTTGAACTACATTGTTTGCTCTTCCAGGTCCATCCGTGGAGATAGTGACGGACCTACGGACCTACTCGTGGGGTTGGCAGCAGCTCGCCCAAGGCCTGCGCAACCACAGTCGTATAAAGCGCGCTCCACCACACAGAGGCCACCGTGGGCAGCTCAACACTCTGCACTCGCCGGCTTGTCAGCTTTGGTGTTCCTCTCGCGCACCGTATTGTGGACCCTGTTGTCAACTTTTTGCCGATTTCTTGCTAGGCTTTGCTTAGCTCGTTGCTTTCTGCCACCAAGAACGGCGAAGGGGTTTCCAAAGTGGCTACCATTCTTGGCTGTGGCATACCGTTTCACGCAGCGACGGCGCCTCATACGTGTTGCGACTCCACTTAGCTTTTGAGCCTCATCGTAACGCGTGCATTTGCACAGGCAACCACGGCGCCCGTCTTGGCTGCCCACTTGGAACAGGAGACCTCACGGGCCATCACTGCCTCAGCGCTTGACCTTGTTCTTGTCAGCAGTAAGCGTACGAAGTCCTGTTTCAACCCCAATCCGGACGGACATAAAGTGCTCGGACTCGCTCGCCAGACCGCATCCATAAGCATTTCTACAGCATTCTACACTGCACGCAAGCCGACCTCATTCTGGACGTCATCCTCGCCTGCCACATACAAACACTCCGGCTCTTTGCTCCTTCCAACCGTACCTTAGTTCAGTATCCACGTTAATCTTACGGCACCCATATAAAGTCCCCAGGCGTTTCGCCCCACTTCCCGCGACACCCACTCCCACAACGCGAACACACACAACTTCCTCACTTTCGAAATCAACACTCGCCCAGCTACCATGGATATCGTTCAGTCTTCGCGCGCCTACTTCGCGATGCCGTCGCCCAGCCCAGAGGAGAAGATCACTCTTCAGGCCTCCAACACCGTCTACACCTACCACTGCCTGTGCAGTCACCTCCTTCTTGCGACAACCACACCTCTGCCTGCTCTCCCCACACGGCAAAACTCGCAAGACAAGGCGCACATCATGCCTCTGCCTCCTGCTCCCTCCGCATCGAACAAGGCAGACAACAGCCACTACGGACTGCTCCTTTCCACAAGGCAAGAGCGCACCGCCGAGATGATGACCAGCGACGAGGGCTTCGAGAAGCGCTACCTCCAGCGCTGCGGACGGTGCAACCTGGCCGTAGGCTACCAGCTGGACTGGCAGCAGTTCGGCGGAGAACGTACGGGGCGCCGTGATGATGTCGTCTTCCTCATCCCGGGCGGCTTCATGACTACATCTGAGATGATCAACTACAAGAAGAGCACAAGCGCGTCGGCGACCAGTGGTGGTGGTGTGTCGGGCATGGCGTCTGCGACAGCTGTGGCTGCGTAGGCTCCCCGCCTGTGGGACCCTTTCAGCCTCATGGCCCCCACCACCCGCTGACCACCCCGTCCCGCGGCAGTCCCGTGGGAACACGAATCTCTTTCTATCTATTCTATACAACACCTGACGTTGGATTTGGGATCGGGCGTTACGAGCACATGACAGCAAGCAATTGCATGGCGAGGTTTGCTTTGGTTTGTTTTTCTTGTTTACTATTATACGCGATACCCCACTGGCGAACGCGCAAGGCTTCTCATGCTACATAGCAGCCTACAACTCTATAGACGTGGCCCATTGGACCAAAAACAGTTCTCGAATCAAGATATTGATTACCCACATTTGTTGTGTGTTTGTGCTCTCCCCTTCTGAAGTGACTCTTTGCCCATGGACAATGGTTAATTGGTGGTGAAATGTGCATGAATCGTATGTCATTGAGGCTGCAGTAGCAGCCTGGCTACATAACTCCACTCCCCCTTGTTCTAACGACAAGAAAGATCAGTGCCCTCGAGTACCCCAACGCCAGTATCCGCATGCTGAAACCATAAACATGAAGCTCCTCGTGCACGTGCACGTTCACGAGAATCATAAGAACGTAACCACCCTCTCACTGACTGTGTCTAGTTCTCTGCAATCGTCTTGACGAACTCTGCGTTGTGTTAGCCCAGTCCTTTGCTCGCGTTCTTTCACAGAAGTATGTCGTCTCGAAAACTTACCCCTGTAATCTACCTCATCGTTACTCGCATCAATTGTGCTCTTGAACAGCTCATCAACCTCTTCCTCGGTCATCTTCTCACCCAAGTTTGTGAGAATGTACTTGATCTGACCCTTGCCGACAAATCCACTCCGGTCCTTGTCGAATACCTGGAATCCTCGGATGTATTCTTCGATGTCGAAGGGTTCGCGGAAGCCGCCGGGTCGGTTCAGGATTTTGGAGAAGGTGTCGAAGTCGACTGTTTCAGCGTTAGCGAAGGTCCAGGCGAAGGTCCAGGCTGGACAGTCGGGGCTGCAATGTAGAGATGGGGTTGCCCTAGGGAAAGAGAGACGTACAGTCAGCGCCTACACCGCGCTCGAGATCCGTAATCTCAGCCAGCGTAGGGTTCTGCCCACATGCGCGCAGCAGGTCGCCCAGTGCGCCACGGTCGACGCGCCCGTTGCCGCGCTTGTCGAAGAGCTGGAAAGCTTCGCGGTAGTTGGTGGAGGCCTGATGGTGGTCATTCATGATATCCCGATGTCTTTGTTGTGCTTTGTGATGTGTATTTCTGTCGAGGCAGTGCAGGAGATCGTGCGCGCAAGTAACCAGACGCCGTGTTTAGATGCCGTGTAACAAAGCAAAGGCGACGGCTGAAAGGGGACTGTTTGTGTTGCCCACGCCAGCCGCCGCCGCTCCTTGCTTGTTGACCGGCAACGGCAGGCGCACGCAGCCAACCAACGGGTGCGGAGAGCGGCGGTGGGGGCCAGCCTCTCCCCTCTCCAGTCAACAGGTCCAGGGTCTTACTCACCATTGTGTGTATGTGCAGTTGCGGTGGTATGTACAACAGAGGGGTATCTCAAAAGGCCAAAAATGGGTTTGTATGGGGTATGAGGTGTTGAATGAGCTTTCGAAGGGGCTGTTTGACCATGCAGCGTGTTCGGACCAAGGAGCGCATCAAGCGCAATATTTCGCGCCAAGGGTGCGTTGCTAGGGAACGCGTTAGTGGGGGAATACGGTGACATGTCCGTCGCTACACTTGCTTCAACACCACAGTATACGCTTTCGGACGCGTCACAGAGCAAGGTGTAGAGCGCAGCCTGTCTCTTTGCTGGTATCCAATCTGATCTGAAGCAGACATGGAAGAGTGTGAAATCTGTTGTTGTCCTTGGCCTCCATGTCACAGACTGATGTAGTTACGACAATAGGATCTTCTATTCTAGTCTTTGTCACTCCTGACCCCCACCCTCTGAGACGATTTCAAAAGCACATGCGCGCCGTCTGCATTGTTTATTCAACTCAACTCACCTTCAACAAGTCATGGCTTTGTCTTCTGGCCTTCGGGCACCTTGCATATATAGACATTGTTCAAGGTATCTAGAGACGTCGCAAGACTGCTCGCCCAAACTTATCGACTGCACGACACAGTAGAGCAGAATGACTAAGACCGTAGAGAATGTGGCTGAGCCTATCTCGGAGAACGCAACGAACGAGCATGCAACTGCTTCGACACCTGCAACACGACCGCTGTCGTCTAGTTCGCTCACTAGCGAACAACACATAATTACATGGCTGCGCAAGACTTACCTCAGCCATCCCTATCGCGAAGACAACATATCAATGACAGTCGACGAGTTCATACACATGCCTGCAACAGCATCATTGTGTAAAAAGAGGTGTTGGTTGTCAGGGGAACAACTCATGCTGCCTCTAGTCTTACAGCTACAGTCACACCCGATGCAGGCCAACATGGTCATCGTTTCTCTGCCTGCAGCTTCTACGCTCGTTAATGTAGGCTTGAATATTGTTGATAGGACGCAATTCAGAGCTGCTTATCCAAACTACTACCACGCAATAAAAAGTTCAAAGGTTAGATGGGTAGTGATACCTTGCAACAATGGAATGAACAACATGGCTGAGACAATGGAGGGTTACAATACCAAATCGGCATCTTCAAACGAAGAAAGATCGGGAACAACAGAGACGTCTGAGTTGGCTCGTAGAACAAGATCTCAAACAGGAAAGCAACAATCGAAGGAGGCTAAGGTGCAGCCTAAGGCGAAGAAGACAAAGAAGACCCGAAGGAAGAAAGGCGGCGCGAAGGTGGCGGCTAAGAGCGACGTTCGACAGCCTCTTACGACCAAGCCCGAACAGGCGACCCTAGGTGAGCATTGGGGTATGATAATAGTCGACAAAAAACGGCAAGATGCTCGTTGGTTGGATGGCGACCTCAAGACTGAGACCGATCGAGCGACGGGTAAACCCATCACTAAGTGTCAATGTGGAGCCGCTACGGCTGCTGGCAGAGCCCTCTGCGGATACGATAAGGTCATGCGTCAAGAAGGAGGCAAGTTCAAAACAAGCACATTGAAGTACGTTCCCAACGATATAGAAGACAATAAGTTCGGAGGAGATGAGGGTGCAGCTTGCGCCCCGTGGGTCTTCGCAATGCTTCGATATATCCTGCAGAACCCCAACTTTCTTACCGATCGAGGAGGACTTAAGAGAGCATTTCAGAGAAAAAGGAAAGAGAAACACGTCAGGAGAATGGCTTTCGACTATAAACAAGCGCGTATAGACACGCAAACCCTCGTTGCAAACGAACTTAAAAAGGAGAAAACAATAGAAGAGCTTCCCCACAGGCTCTCTGTGCCAGCTCTGAAGGCGATGGTCAGAACTAGTCCGATGTCTGTGCCGGTTCTGCAGGCTGTGGTCAAAATCAGTCCGAGTGAACTCTTCGATTTCTTCCAGAACACTCGGGATAACGACAAAGATTTCAATGGTTTAGGTTCTGTAGGATCGAGTGAATGGTACAATATAGCCCGAGTACTGCAGCAATCAATGGATGACAAGAACGGTGCGAAGTCTGGAATTGCGACTCGGCTAGACACCGTGAACTATGCAGAATTGCAGGAGACAGCAGCCTTCCGGGCAATCAAGGACCGGGTCGTAGCTTTCGCTCCAATGACAGAAAATCAGATTGGCGAGTGGGTCGACAAGCAACCGGTGGACGTTCACCTTACGAACGATAAATCTATCTGGGAAAAGAAGGCTGTTTTACAGAAGCGTTTTGGAGGCTTCGAAGGAGTGACCAAGAGCGATGCTGCAGGATTCAGAGATGGCCTCCTCAGAAACCAAACTTTGGGTCATCTCCAAATCATTGAGAAGCTTGAAGAGTTCACAGACCATGTGCCCTCAGCAGTCGGTCAGGCTCAGTATTACCCTAATTACTATATGCAGGAACAGAAAGTCCTTCCAACGCCTTATCAAACAGACTGGTACTGGGTGAAGGCTAGTGACAAAGACCTCGAAGCCACTTCGAGACGCAACAACGAACCCCGGACGCACAGAAATGCTGGGCCCAATTCGAACAACTACACATACCGAGCCACCCTATCCATTAGCGACAACATGAGTTTCAGCAATGCGCCCGACAGGGATTGTGTTCAGTTTTGGATCAACGACACAAATGTTTTTAGGAAAGGTATGGACTTCAGACTTCGTGCAGACGGAACAAGCGAAGCACTTCTTGAGCCACCTCAGATTCGGAACAGGATGCAGGCCCGGTACGAGGTGACTGAAAACAACATATCCGGTTCTGGCGGCGATTCTCCTTTATCTGAACTCTCAGAAACGCCTTCTTTGCCTAGCGATTCGGACTTCGATCAGGGAAGAGGGTCAAACGGCAACAGCAAGAAGCGTCGACGTAGTCCCGAGGACGAGGATTCTGAAATTGACGAGGCTGGCTCGAAGAAGCCCAAAATATGTAAACAGCCCCGAAATAACAAATCCGGGTCGTGTACTGATGTGACGAACAGGAGCATAAACAATCCTTCTCTTGCATTTGCCAGCAACTCCAAAGACAGGAAATCAACACCCAAGAGATCGCTCTCCACCGCCCACACAGTCAAGAAACGCCCAGATAAAACCTCCACAACCCGTACCACCTCCTTCCACTTGGGCAGCATCAGGTACACACTCCCAACCCCCTCCCCCTCCCCCTCCAACATAGACAAAAGCGGCTGGCCCATCGGCGTCAACACCCTACCTCCCTTCGCACGCCTCCAAGGCATCGACTTCGGTCTCTGGTACAAAGCCAGCCCAGAGCTCAAAGCTCATTTAAACTCCCGTCTTGGCAAACCCACGCCCACGACCTTCTGCGCACTATTGCACATGAAGTTCAAGAAAACATTCCTCTATGAGCCCGACGAGGACTTTGGCAGTGAGTGGATCAAGGACGGAATCGTGTTTGACGAGCCTCTTGTGCAGTGGCTGCGGCAGATCGAGGATGCTGGCGCGAGGAATGGGGAGATAAGGAGCGCATGATGCGAGCTTATGAGCGGACGACGTTGAATGAGTTTTTGGGTCGTGATGGGTCTATGCTTGGTGTTGCATCTGGAAAGGAGGTTGTAGAGGTGAAGGGGGAGAATACAGAGTCAAGACGCAGTGCTCGTGCGAGGAAGGCGAGTAGGAAGCTCATGTCTTGAGGATGTTGCCGGGGGATGGTTGTTCAGGAAGGATATCAGGCGTAACTGGTGTACAGCATGGTTTGTTGACAACCTTTTCCATCGTGGTTTTCGGATGAGATTAGGCGTTGAATTTGTAGAAAGTGTCTGAAGAGGGTTGCACAATCTATTATCTGTTCTTCAGTGACTCCATTTAATTCCTCGCATCCAAATTTCAGCTTTCGGGGGCTTTCTTTCAGGCTCCTCGCGCAGAACTGATGAATACGACGTGAAATGTCTCATGCAAAGAGGATGCTTGGACGGCAGCGACAGAATTGAGCGGAGCCCAGAAGGGAGATCTATTCGAAATCTCTATAATTTGAATGCTACTTGACATGGGTATATTTCTTGAACATGCTCTGATCATCCCTTGCTCGAGGTTACGATACTGTTGCTGTGGACATAGTGGACGTTACTGTATACTGTGTGAAACATATCAACCTCTTCTTGGTCGGGGGCTCTTTGAAGCTCGCGGACTCTTCGGCATGAGCCCTTCACCCTGAGCCTTCATCTTTGCCATAGCACCCTCAACAAATTGCTGCTTCTTGGCAACGTGCTCGTGACGATTCTCAACTTCTGCTTCGAACTCTTGTGCCAGCTTTCGCTTGGTCTGTCGCGCCGACTTCGTCCTGTGTATGATGGAACTGAACTGATCCAAGAACCAGTCACCAGCGTCTTCCCACTCATAGGTTGGCAGTCCATTGAAGAATTCAGACTGGTTTGCAGGATCAAAGTTCTGTTGCACAAATTGCAGGCGCTCCACAAGAGGTTTTTCGAGCATATCTTCAGACAAGGCCGTTCCTTTTGCACGGGGGTTTACGTCGAAGCTCTCCTCTTTCAGTTGGTCATATTTCATACCAGCAAGCACTTCCGGATCATAGTCACCGTCAGGGTAAACCTGAGGCTCCTCCACATCAACAGGTCGAACATATTGTGGAATAATTGGTAGTGCTGTTGGAGCTGGTTCTAGGGGAGCAACAGGCTCGAGTATGTTTGGAACTGGATGCTGGGCACGTCCCGGTCCGGTAGGGGGTGGTCTTCCAATTCGCTGTGGAAGCCCAACCTGGTCAGCCTGAACGACGAACTCTTGTCGGAACTGAGGGACGGAAGGAGTCGCAAAACCTTGGTCACGGCTGACCTGGCTGTAGGTAGGCAATTGGCTGGATGGTGGAATTGCCATGTCCTGCTGCTGACTCGCTTGTACACGATTTTGCAAAGCTGCGTCACCACGTTCTTGCTCGCGAAGCTGTGCACCATGTCTGTAGATCTTGGTATTCTGATATGCCACAACATCGACATGCGGGACATTGTGTGTCAGCTCTTCCTGCATATGTTGCAGACTGGAGAGCGGAGCAGTTGGACCTTGTCGGTAGGGGCGTTGGGCAGAAGGTGAAAGTGATCTGGGGTTCTGGTCTTCGAATGGTTCTCTTGGTTGTTCGCTCAATTCTGTAGGGTCACCATTGGTAGTTGGCGGATATGAGTCACCTTTGGTTGCAGGGAAAAGGTAAAGTGGAGCATCACGCAGATGTTCAAACTGATCGGTATAGCTTGCTCCATGCATGCCCTGCTCTTTAAGATACTTCTTCTGTGCTTCGGTGAACGAATATTCGTCATCGTCATCCTCGTCTTCGTCTTCGTCTTCGTAATATTCTTCGTCGTTACCAGCTTCCGCCGTAACACGGTCCAATTGCACGTGCTGCTGACGATCTTGAGGACTGTTCTCGACTTGGATGACCGAATGGTTAATTGTAGTGTCAAGGCTTTCTGCGTCAGTATCATAAGGATCACGCTTTTGACCTTCTTCTGACAGTCGCAGCTGTTGTTGCTGTTGTGAAGGCGAGGGCAAAGGCGAGGGGGCGTTTTCACCACGGAGTTGAGGCCCTGATTGAGCTTTGAGCGGCCGAGCGGCACCAGGCTTTGCTATTGGGACTCTCGCATTTGCTGCAATGGCCTGTCGATGAGGGTTTATCTGCGGCTGCCCATTCTGTGGACTGCCTGCTCGCCCATCGTTACGTTTGCTGATGAATCCCAGCATTACTTGTTGTGAAGCCTGCACCTGAACGCGCAACCAAGTCTTCGATGATCCTGCTCTTTTTTTGGTGTATTGCGTCTGGTTGTTAGAAATTGAAAGGTGAGGTGAAGCTTGAGCGTGCAGGCGCGTTTCGTGTTTAGCACTAACCATATCCAGTATCGCCTCTGAGAAGTCGCGATGACGGCATCTTATCTCCGTTGGCTTCCCTTCGCCCATTACGCAGCCAGGTAGTTCACATGCACTGCTGTGGTCACGCTGCATAGGTTGGCTATCTGCAAGCAGTGAACATGTCTCAGTGCCATCTATACAATCTTCCAAACGAGGCATGTCATATTGCCTAATCACCAGTCAACGCCTACTAATGGTAACACTGCGTAGCTGCTTCTGCACCTCCTTGCACCGATACCGACACCAGAGCTTCTTCCTCTGGCCGTCCTTTCCCGTCGAATCTACAACATCGTGTTACGAATCCTACACAACCGCCTGGTCGCTGCCGCCGAACTCCATTCGCACTCCCTGCTGCTCGAGTGCTATCACCCTTCCGCAAAACTCACCGAACCTCCATACTTCTGCGCTTACCAAGGCACTGATGGTCTGGCTCTATATGAGAGTTCCTCTGAGTCTGATTCACAGTCCTCTGCCAGGCTAGGAGAGATGCACCGAATGTACTCACGGTTTCGACCACATCGACGAGAGCTTGAGGACGGAGGGCGCAGGGTCGCTCGCCGACCAGGTGATATACCTGGGAGTCGCACCTACCCTGGCACTGCTCAAGACAAGCACAAGGGTGAGATCGTCAGACAAACTGTCAGTCTGGAAGAACATGAACTGTTTACACAGCTGGTGGCTCAGACCAACTTGGTCAAGATCGGACCTTACAATGGTCTTTTCAGCGCTTTCGTTGACGTAGAGGAAGGCGTGCTGCGAGTGTGGAGGGACTGGCTCAGCACGACAGCCGCTAAGAATAGTACATCCACTGCAGATGTACAAAAGGAAGTCGTTGAGAATGTGAGGAAAGGTAAAGAAGTGGTGCGCGAAACTATGGATAACAAACTTGATCTCAATGACCCACGCATATTATGGGTCAGCACAGCGCAGAACACAGGTATACGTTTCAATGTCAAGGAAAGAATATTGCGCAGAGATGCTCCGATTCTCATCAGAAACGACGAGGAGTCACCGGTGAGCTACGACATCGAATACGATGGTAAGTCGGAAGTCTTCTTTTGTATCGCCTTCCTTTTGACACGGAAACAGAGCTGCTCATACGGACATCGCATCTCTTACTCATGTTCGAAAAGTCGTTAGTACAGGAGGACAATTCCTCTGGCAAGGCTGTTGTCTTCGGTTCTTTTGGGTAGCGTACAAAATCATCAAAATAAAAACGACACGGAGTATGATGGACGGAGCGAAGGAGTGCCGCACACGGCGCTTTGAACCGGTCGGAGCACGACCTCATGAAGAAAAATAAAAGCCACCCACTTAACGGGCTTACGGATGGGCAAAAAGAGAACTGACCCGAAGGCGATTTGAACGCCTAACCTTCAGGAGACACCTTTACTGGAATCTGACGCGCTACCATTGCGCCATCGGGCCGGTATACCGGAGTCGTTCTTCGATGAAGATTCTTGAACAGCGGTGCTTTATATCTCCAGTGGTGCAGGCTGCCGCATTAAAGCACCGTTTAATCTCGAATCTCCTGATTGCAAAGAGACAACTTCAAGCAAAAGCGATCTATATTGTGGGTCACTGTACGCATGGTCCATCAATCCATATCTTCATGCGGACGTGTACCTAGCTGGGCTCTTGTACCCCACCACCCCACATTGCCTAGCAAAAACAACGACCTGGACCGCGGCACGTCAAACAGCTAGGGCCACTACTGCGCTACCATCAAGCGTCCATTGGGCTGTCATTCTATCAGCCATACCAACAATGGACCTACGTAACCGTCGAAAAGTCTTGCGACCATCACAATCCGTTAAGTCGAAAAGATCAATTGTGGTTTGTCAAAAAGAATATGCGTCTAACAATACTAGCGTTTGAGATGTTGAGGGGATGACTTAGTCGCAAAAAAACATCTCCGCTCCCAGAATCGAACTAGGGACCTTTCGATAACAATTGCTATTACAGTCGAACGTGATAAACCAACTACACCAAGCGGAGTTGTGCGTCTGTGAAGAACGCGCTTGTGTCTGATTTGACTGATGGAGATTTGCCAGTACGACGGTTTTATAAATCAAAAAAGTTCAAAAACTATGGGTGTTGCTCAGCTCTGACCCAGGCCAAGAATATTAACCCCAGTAAGTAGAAATGGAGCAATGATGTTAGCAATATGAAGTTAATGTTCTGCGTAATACGTCTACAAGCACTCTAGCATGTGTAGTGTGTTTTGCTGTCGTAGTGATTTTTTGCAATGTTGCATCATACTCTGTATTCTTCCAACGTGCACACACAGAACAACTGAGATCAGAGCGGCAACATGTATTCCACAAACACTAATATACACCACATATCCTGCCCTTCAATCTCTTATGTGCTGATAATGTATGCCCGTCCACGCCTCCAAAGAAATAAGTCCCTTTTTCGTGTTCTTTCGTACAAGCCAAGCAACCAATATATCTGACACCACACCGTTCAAAGAGCGCAGCACATCACCGTCCCACTCTTCAAGCTCTCCATCACCGACCCAAGACCCTCGCCTTACCATTCAACCCATCCGCCGCAACCCCCAATGACCTACCAAAGAAGCTGACCACCGCCCACACAAACCCCACAATGTGGCCCAGAAGTCGGAACGGCACACATACCACACAAAGCGCCTCCCTTATCGCATCAAGGATGAACCACAGCGCCACAACGGCGTAGAGGGCGAAGCCCATCTTGACAGTGAGCAGGAAGAGAGACTGGATCTGTGCGAAGCCCGTGTCGAAGTGCGTGGAGGTCGGTGGTGTAGAGACGGGTGCAGTGAGTATGGGTGCGCTTCGCGCCGCAACTGGAGATTTCTTGATTGATGCTGTACGAGTTGACACTGCATGTCTGAGTGGTGTTTGGGTTATAGGCGGAGGAGGCGTCTTTGGTGGCGAAACAAGAGCCTCGAAGGGAGATACGTAGACTGATTCGCGCCTCGGGGTAGGTGCTTTGACGGGTGGATCTGGTGCTGGTGCCTGGGGTGGCTTGCCTGCAGTAGCCCTTTTACGGATCCAGGGCCAGCGGTCTGTCAGAGTGCGTTTTGGGCCGGGACGCTGGGGTACGTCTAGCGTTTTGGGTGCAGCCTTGGGTTTCTCGTCCTCGCTGGAGCTCGAGTTGTTTGCGCCGGCGATTGTGCCGAACGGGTCTTTGACCTTGTAGCCGAAGATGGAGTCGCCTTCGACGGAGTACTGGCGTTCGAACTTGGGCATGGTCTTCGTTGGACTTGGCGAGCGAGAGGATGGGATAGTTTCCAGGTGAGGTGAGCGGTAATATATGCCACGACAATGTTCAACTTGACAACCTTCACTTTGGCAGGTTGCCGCTTGACATGGCTCCACCTTGATTGTTGGAACTCTCGGCTTCATACTGATCTTGACTGTCGTTGACTTTGGGGGTGATGATGGCCTCGATGCGCCTCCATTGGCGTCAACGCGCACATATTCTACACTTTCTTTGATAACAGAGGCTGCAGTTGTGACTCCTAGGATGTTAGGCTTGCGAAATACCGATGTGTTGCTTGAGATCTTGCTAGTTTTCAGTACTGGTTCAGGCTTTTGTATGTGTTGTGTCCAGGTAGTCTGAGGGACAGGGGGGCTGATGGGGAATGCACCTGCCGGGGCCGGAGGGGTGGTTGGCGATTTCGACTTGGGAGATTCTGAAGCCGCATGTCTGGTAGTGCTGGCATACGCATAGTCGTACGACGCGATGTTGGGTGGCACACGCACGCCTATGCTGTTGTTTCGATCTCGAGCCTCTTGAGCTTTCTCTTTGTAAGTTTGTACAGCTTCAGCTTGAGCTTTGGTGGGTGAAGGTCGTTTTGCTACACGAATAGGGCGGTCGATGATAGGGATACGCGTTGTCGGCATATGAACAGCAAACGCATCGCTCTCGAATGCGTCATGGCCACCTACAGGGTCTGTGAGTATAGTAGCGTGGCCTGTCTTTCTACTGCTGGGTGCCCGCCTCGGCAGAGTGCTTTTTAAAGGACTCGACGCCGATCGCGCTTGCGTATCTTTGACAATTCGAGGGTTACTGCTGACGGTACCGATCGCATGTGGAGGAGGCTTCGGGGCACGTGGGCTCACCGCTATAGCAAGAATCTCTTCAATGGTCTTGGGTGGAGAAATTCCATCTTTGGGGGGAGGTGTTGGGGGGGTATCGATATGCCTTGGTGTGTGAGAGTGGAAGCGTCTCTGGAAGATCATTGCGATATCCTCCGATTGAATTTAAATATGATGACGATAATCGCTGCAACGTGCGCTGTTATCCTATGGTTTGTTTCTGAATTTGCGAGGGGCGAAAAAGTTTGAACGATATTGACCAAGCTCTGCACAAGGCTGTTTGCGATAGGCAATGGGTGGTGTGCAAGAGATCTCAACGACGTTATGGTATGAAATGGCAACATGCACCGGACAAATGGGAACACCACAGCAAGTGTGCGTCAAAGCCTGGAGTACAACTATACGGACTCAACATGCTTACAGGAGCTTAAAGCAGTCTTTTGAGAATCGGGTGAGGTCAGAGACGGTGGAAGGCCGGAACGGAATGTGTCGTGGCTGGCGTTGAGGAGGTTGAAGCGAGGAATGTGTCGTGATGTTGAAGGCACGAACACCCAAGAACAATATATAATGACGAGCAGGGGATTTGCTACACATCAGCAGACGGGAACGCGACCGACGTATATCATAAGTTTTTAGCTCTATCGACCGTGTCACAGATCCTGCTTTCGTCGCATCGATATCGCCCGAGTCTGCATGTCGTGTGACACCTATACACCATGAACCTCGAATGCGGTCAAGGAGCAGATCCAGGCTCTCTAGAAGCATGCGTCGTTGGCGGATCCCTTCAATCGCATATACTCCCATACTATATGTGTATTGGTAGGTGAACGTGCGGGAAAGCCTCTAATTCTCGCGCGTAGTCTCAATTTCTGCATATTCGGCCCATCGTCCGTTCACGGCTTTCTTCCAGGTGCGGATAGAGGCATCGTCCCCCGTGGAGACGAGCAAATCTCCTAAAGAAAGTAGTTAGTACATACGAGGTAGAGTATATAAAGTAGTTTACCCATTTGCGAGAAAGTCACTCGCCACACTGCTCCATGGTGGTTCATTAACTCGTCCGTGAGCTTTGCCAGCTGAGTAATGCGACCTGGATGTTGTTCATTTTCGCGAGGCAAGTCAGAACCTTTCGATGCGCCTGCCAAGCCAGCTCCTATACCTGATGGCACGTTCCTTCGTGGGTCGCTGCGTGGTGATTCGGATGGTGCGAAGGTTGCTGCTACTACTGACGACCCAGCACTTGCGGCCTTGCCTGAACTAGGTGTCGATAGCTCATAGATGCGTATAGCACCGTCCTTGCTCGCTGTTGCAAGTATATCGTATCCTCGCATTGAGCCATTGGCCCAGGCTAGGTCGCGAATGATCGATCGAGCACCTTCTAGCTTCGCTACTTGAAAAAAGCGCTTGGCCTTGTCTGTTCTGAATACCAGGACATCCTTCATCGCTGCAACAGCGAGCGATAGAGATTTGCGATCTAGACCAGCCATGATAGCTGTCCAGCATGGCAACTTCTCTTGGTGAAATACTACCTTGAACCCGACTTCGTCTTGGCGATCCGGAGGATTATCTTCAGAGACGGAGCGCTCTGCTAGGATTGTCCACTCGTTCAAATTACTCTGATCAGAAGGCTCGTAGACAGTCAAACGACCATCACGTGTGATTAGCGCTAACCAAGTCTCCTGCATGATGTTCTTGAAGTCCAGAGACATGAACGGGGCGTGACCGGTTGACACAAGATTCGCAATGAGCTTAAACCGGTTACCTGACAGAGGCACTTCAGTAGCGTCCTCTTGCCAGAGCTTGCAGCGACCGTCTTCGCCGATACTTCCTACAACTTCGCCCATGAAAGGACCATTCCACTTGGCCTGCGTCGATATTAGCATCAGCGCTTAGTATTAGGGCTTTAGAATGCACAGTATAAACAGTAGCGTGCGGCTAGGAATTTGGGTTTTCCATAAACATTCGCATCATATCGACGCACGCTATGGCACTCACATCGGTGATCTCAGCATCGTGTGCCTTCCAGCTCTCGACAAGCGACCAGGAATCATCTTTCTTGTCCCAAATCTTCAGTCGATGGTCTGAGCTCGCAGTCACCATACGCGTTCCAAAGTAGTTGAAGTCAACAGCAAGTACAAGGTCTTGGTGGCCGTGAGAGAAGGTGGTGAAGTTGCGCTCTGAAGCCATCTTTGCGTACGCGTGACGCGCACCGACAAAATCTCTTTCGAGATGCTCGATTACGCGCTGATCCACGCTGAACGAGCTACCATCGGCACAGGGTTCCTGAATCAGCGGGGCGACGAGGTCAGCGTGTTCGAGTGCATTTTCAAACGTCACTGCAAGGTTGAGATGAGAGTGACGATGGTTGGAGAGCGGGCCAGAGTGCAACCGTGCTTCGTCGCGTGTGGGGCTCAGAGATGAATCGCTCGCAGCCTGTGACGGCAACCGTGAGGGCGTGATGCTGGAGAGAAAAGCTGGACGGGCAAGTCGACGAGCTACAGCGTCTAGGAGTTGAACAGTATCGGACCGTGAGTACTCTGCTGGGGCGTTGAGGTCCATGGAGGCTGCGCGCGTCCTTGAACGAGCCTTCTCTCGTTTGGGGCTAGTAGTCAGGAACCAGCCGGGGCAGACACGACTCTTGAACGTGGCCTTTCAACAACACAAAGCCTTCGAATATCTCCCGTGACAGACAACGCGCGCAGTTCCTCTATTCGTCGCTCGCTGCTCCTTCCCCTGTTGTCCCTGCCTCTTCCCGCATTCGTGGGGCGCTTGCCCAGTGTCGATCGCTGAAGTTTATGCACGCCGTTGCTGCAGCCTGCACAGTTGTTCAGAGTAGACAAGGTCTTCACTACGCAGCGATCGGTAACGCGCCGCTGTTGGGCTGAGCTTACCGCATTGGTGTCGATTCACATTCACCTCGCGGATGTTACGGACGGTGACCTCGTAACAACTACCTCATCCGGGGTCTAGCTTCCTCCTCATCATCACTTAGACTAGGATACGGACAAGCGTCTGGAACAACATGTCAACATCAACAGCGCTGACTACGACTGAGACCATCTCACTTGTAGCGCTTTCATGGGCAAGCGTCGGCGTCTTGGCAAATACCTTCCATGGTGATGGGGAGCCTCTCATTGCATCTATTGCATTCAGTGCCCTTGCATTTGCAGCCTCGTACGCCTTGATCAGATGGCTTGGTGATGCATTTATCAGACGGGGATTCAAAGGCAAGGATCTCTGCAAAGTGAAGAAGACCGAGATGTGAGTGCGACTACATGCACTTACATGAGCACCAAGCTAACAACTACAGTCCTGAGACCATGGGTGCAATTTGTGCTATGGTGTACCTGTTCGTCGTGATCTTCTTCATCCCTTGGCCATTTTACAAAGACATTGTGGTTGCAACATCAGGTGGTGGTAACCGCGATGTCATCAAAGAGCTAGAAGAGGTTGAGACGGGACGACAACTCCACAGGTTTCCTCACAACAAACTCGCATCGTTCCTTGGGGCCATCCTCTCGTTGCAGTGCATTGTGCTACTTGGTGTCGGCGACGACTTGTTCGACATCAGGTGGCGGCACAAGGTGCTCATACCGGCTGTTGCTTCTATACCAATGCTCATAGTGTACTTCGTGGATTTTGGCGTTACGCAGATGGTTGTTCCAGTTCCCCTTCGGCCGTACCTTGGCGAGCTCTTCGATCTTGGTGAGTCGAGTCTGATCGTCTCTTTGGCCTTACATAGTGCTAATCAGGTTCCAGGCTGGCTATACTACGTCTACATGGCACTGTTGTCCATCTTTTCCTCGAACAGCATCAACATCCTCGCAGGCATTAATGGGATCGAAGTCGCACAGTCGATTGTCGTTGCAACGCTGATAGCTGGCAACGACATGCTCTACCTACCACCTTTTACGTCTTATCCTCACCCAGCCACAGACTCGCATCTTTTCTCACTCTACTTTTTGTTGCCGTTTATCGGGGTGTCACTTGCCCTATTGATGCACAACTGGTATCCTGCAAAGGTATTTGTGGGAGACACTTACTGCTACTTTGCCGGTATGGTCTTTGCAGTGGTTGCAATCCTAGGGCACTTCAGCAAGACGCTTATCTTGTTGCTCTTGCCGCAAGCGTTCAACTTTGTGTACTCGGCTCCTCAGTTATTCCACCTAATACCATGTCCCCGACATCGGCTTCCGCATTTCAATGCACGGACAGGCCTACTTGAACCCTCTCGCGTACAGTTTCAGAGGCCTCTACGTCGTCCGATAGCGGAGAGTCTCAAGTTGCTGCACCGGCTTCGGCTGCTTGATCTTGAAGTTGATGAGAAGGGGCAGGTGCTATCGTCGTCCAACTTCACGCTAATCAATCTGTGGTTGGTGTGGTTCGGCCCCATGCGGGAGGATCGCCTGGCGCTGGGTTTATTGGCATTTCAGTTCGCAGTCGGAGCATTGGGGTTGTTTGTACGACATCGCATGGCGCTGCTCATCTTTACAGCAGATAACTGGTAGAAGGGATGCACCCCGTAGCGCGCGATAGGCGTCATCTTATGCATCGTCGGCATCTCACGAAAGGACAGGCCGAGGCCTTTTGTATAACACAAGAGATCCACAGAATTCGAACCACAGATCGGTATTACGGGCGCGTTCGGCAGCAAGTGTGCACACGAGCGGTGAGGTGCATGAGGTGCATGAGGTTTGCCATATTGCAACGAGCGAATCGGACGCGTGATGGACTCGATGACTACGGCGAGGCGGTGCAGCGGGGCAGCTGGGCTTCGAGATGCGGGGCTCTGTCATCACACGTGAATATCGTCATCACATGCGGAAATAATCACGAAGGTCTTGGGACGCGAGCGCGCGTTCTCTGCAGCCGGGACAGATGACAGGAACGACTGCCTATTGCGGCCCCGCCGGAGCAAGCAAGCATAGGCAAATGTCACGCCTATCGCGACCGCGTCTCACTCACTGTGACTGTGCTCGAGTGCCGAGAAAGCGCCATCAATCACCGGCTCTCTGATTCGACAACCGGCCGTGGCCGCATTGGCTCCGAAATCGGCGGGACATTTCTGAATCCTACTTTGCCATCAGCTATTTGAGTGTCACGGCCTGCGCCTTTAATAGCCCAGACATTTCCCTTGCTTGTACCTCTCACACTTGTACTGAGGCCTCAGCTTGCTTTTGCATCGTCATACCCCCCAATTGCCTCACCCACACCCACAAATCTCACTGATCCACCATGCCGTCTGCTGTGAAACCCCCACAGACCCTGTACGACAAGGTCTTCGAAGACCACATTGTCGAGGAGAAGGAAGACGGCACAGTTCTGCTCTACATTGGTGCGTTTCTCACGATTGTTCTTTCGAGTTTCTTTCGCTGACAACCTATAGACAGACATCTTGTCCACGAAGTGACATCACCAGTAGGCTACCACCGGCATACGCGGTCCTTTTCGCAGGAGCTAATCGTGACTGCAGCAAGCTTTCGAGGGCCTCCGCAACGCCGATCGCAAAGTGCGAAGACCTGATTGCACCCTTGCCACAGTCGACCACGTACGTAACTGCCAGTCGAGTGTGCTCGTGTTGGCGTGGCCGCCGGCCGTAGACTAACAGTTTCCAGAACATCCCCACCGCCTCGCGGAAAAACCTCACAACTACCGAGAAGTTCATCGACGAAGCCGACTCGCGGACGCAATGCATGACCCTCGAGGAGAACGTCAAGGCCTTCGACCTTACATACTTTGGTCTCGACGACAAGAGGCAAGGTATTGTGCACATTATTGGCCCTGAGCAGGGCTTCACACTGCCCGGCACAACCGTCGTCTGCGGTGACAGCCACACCTCCACACATGGCGCATTCGGCGCTCTCGCGTTCGGTATTGGCACCAGTGAAGTCGAGCACGTCCTGGCCACACAGACCCTGATTACCCGGAGAAGTAAGAACATGAAGGTCCAGGTCGACGGAGAGCTGGCTCCCGGCGTCAGCAGCAAGGACATCATCCTGCACGTCATTGGCATAATTGGTACCGCTGGTGGTACTGGAGCAGTCATTGAGTTCTGCGGTTCGGCCATCCGCAGCCTCAGCATGGAGGCTCGCATGTCGATTTGCAACATGTCCATCGAGGGTGGCGCGAGAGCTGGAATGGTCGCGCCCGACCAGATCACAATCGATTATCTCAAAGGACGCCCGCTGGCACCCAAGGTCGACAGCCCAGAGTGGAAGAAGGCCTGCAACTACTGGCTGAGCCTGAAGTCGGACGACGACGCCAAGTTCGACCACGAAATCTACATTGACTCTAAGGACATTGCGCCTACTGTGTCTTGGGGAACATCGCCTCAGGATGTCGTTCCCATCACAGCTGTTGTTCCTGGCCCCGACGACTTCGACGACGAGGTTAAGAAGGAGGCCTGCAAGCGCGCTCTGAAGTACATGGGCCTCACCGCTGGTACACCCATGCAGGAGGTTAAGCTCGACAAAGTCTTCATCGGATCCTGCACAAACGCACGCATCGAAGATCTGCGAGCTGCAGCAAGCATCGTCGAAGGCAAGAAGGTCGCATCGAACATCAAGCACGCCATGATCGTTCCTGGCTCTGGTCTCGTTAAGCAAAGAGCTGAGGCGGAGGGTCTGGACAAGATCTTCATTGATGCTGGTTTCGACTGGAGAGAAGCTGGTTGCTCCATGTGCTTAGGCATGAACCCCGACATTCTCTCGCCTGGTGAGCGCTGCGCATCGACGTCGAACCGAAACTTCGAGGGTCGCCAGGGTGCTGGTGGTCGAACCCACTTGATGTCACCTGTTATGGCTGCCGCTGCTGCCATCGTTGGCAACCTCGCAGATGTCCGAAAACTCGCCTTTAACACTTCCGGCGCCAAGGGCTCCCCTAAGGTTGAGCTGGACGCGCACATCCACGATGTCGAGAGTGATGAGGACCTCGACAAGATCATGGACCTTCCCGAAGCCGACCAACCATCCCACACTGCCGCAACCTCGACCAAGGGTGCCTCGGCTGGCATGCCCAAGTTCGAGACTCTGCGTGGATATGCCGCTCCCATGGACATTGCCAACATCGACACCGATGCCATCATTCCCAAGCAGTTCCTCAAGACAATCAAGCGTTCCGGCCTCGGCTCCGCTCTCTTCCACGCCTGGCGCTACGAAGCCGGTTCCGACAAGGAGGATGCAGATTTCGTCCTCAACCAGGAGCCCTACCGTAATGCCAAAATCCTCGTCTGCACTGGCCCCAACTTCGGCTGCGGATCGAGTCGAGAGCACGCACCCTGGGCTCTGCTGGACTTCGGCATCAAGTGCATCATCGCTCCCAGCTTCGGTGACATCTTCTTCAACAACACCTTCAAGAACGGCATGCTTCCTCTCCGCATCACCGATCAAGCTGCCCTGAATACCATCGCCGCTGAGGCCAAGGCCGGCAAGGAGATCGAAGTTGACCTCGTCAACCAGGTCATCCGCTCAGCCGACGGCAAGGAGCTGTCCACATTCGACGTTGAGGAGTTCAGGAAACACTGCCTCGTCAACGGCCTCGACGACATTGGCCTGACCATGGCCAGCGAAGAGGCTATCCAGAAGCACGAGAAGAAGCGCACATCTGTCTGGCCATGGCTCGACGGCAGCGGGTACCTCGCCCGCCACAGGAAGGGACCCGTCAAGGTCCAGGCTGCCAAGGTCCCCAAGACAAATCGTGGCGAGGAGCTGAATGAACCTCTTGACTGGTAGACAGAGGTGGATGTGGAAAAGTTCTTCTTTCGCGACGCAGTTTCTTCTTAAGGGCAGTGTAGTTTTGTCGAGCGTGGTCTATTTTGACCTGGTCTGACCTGATCTGATTTGATCTAATGATATGAAGGGCGGCTATTGTGCGGGTTGTACATAGCATACGAATCTGACGAACGCTTAATGCAACATCTCATCTGGCCTTGACTTTGACTTGGTTGTTGCTTGTGGTTGTCTGGAATAGCCGACAGTGAAACTCATCTTAGGTACGCACTTGGGCCCTACTATATGTTCTCAACAAGCCACAATAGAGTGAATGTCTTGTTTGATTAATCTTTTAGCAGTTACCACTCTGCCAACGCCAGCTTTTCGAGGCATGCCGTGCGAACTATGCAAAACTCTCGGTCCCTGAACGCCCAACGCCCTCGTTATCAATACACTACACCTTGTCGTTTCTCTTCTTCTACTTTGAATTGCTATGCACACCCTGTGTTTCTGCACAGAATCGAGTCTACCGTCCGGGCTGCTGCCCCGCCAACCCAGGCCCTTCCCTCGTCCACCCAGCCCTGCGCATCCCCTCCTCAATGCGCCCCCAGATCCTCTCCACTACCTCTCTGTCCCTCCACCGCCCCTTCTCGCTCCCCGTCCATTTATCCACCTTTGCACTCAAGACGCCCCTACCCAGATCCTGGATGCCCTTGGGTGTCTCCTCGCCCTGCCACCCGACGTAGATGCCCGGGTAGTGCGCGAACAGCTCTGCAGGGTTGGGGTATTTGTAGCTCTTGAACTGCCAGGTCTGGCCTGTGGTAAAGACAGCGACGACACGCTGCCAGTAAGTGGGCTTGAAGGATGTCGTGCTGTCGACGAGGATGAATGTGATTGGTTGGGAGGATATCGAGGGCATCGGGCGGCGGATTTGGATCATGTTCGCAGAGGTGGTGTCGGCAGCGTTGGGTGGGATGAAGATGCCGTCGTCGAGGAACGATTTGATGTTTGAGGTGCGGAGAAGCGAGGATGCGGAGGGAGAGAGCAGAATGATGGGCTGAACCTTTTGGTGCGGCTTCTTCGTCAGATTGGAGACCAGGGCAGGCTGTGGCGCGGAGGGTTTGTGAGAGTCGGGGCGGTTGCGGAAGAATGTGGCAGCGGTCTTGCGATAGAGGGAGAAGTCCTGAGATTGTTAGCTTGATGTTCAGACTCATTGTGCATAGTGTTGGGGAGCCTACAATTGGCTTGTTTCCGCGCAAGATGGTGTTGTGGTCGCCCATATTCCTTTCTCCATCGTAGATCTGGAGCAGTCGCGCATCCACCATGCCACCTTGTGTACTCTTCATGTTGCGGTCGACGGGAACGCCTTTGCCGCCCGCAATGGCTGCCGCATCACCTGCTGCAGCTGTGGCTGCGCCGCTATCGATGGGCGCAATACTGTCACTGCTTTCTGTCTCTCCGCTCAACCACGCAATCAGCTCGATCTTCTGCGCAAAAGTCAAGTTCTGCACGCTGCCACCCGCACCACTCGGCAGCTCTTCGTTCAGTGTCGTGACAGCCGCGAAATAGTCGGTGACAGAGGCATCTTTGTTGACCCAGGCGAAGTAACAGCTGCGCAGATCAATAGGCTTGCTGTCTGGCGCAAAGCGCGTGTCTGACGTGAGGTTGAATGTGCGGTGTGCATCGTCGACATTGAATGTGACGTGTGTAGCCCGCGCCAGGTCGTCAATGTAGTCGGCAGGTGTAGGTTCGGCGCTCGTGCTGAGGATGGGCGTTGCTGAGGCCTTGATGGACAGGCGCAGGTTGTAGAGCGGGTCGTCCACCTCGACTTGTGCTGCTTGCGATGCCATGGTCGCTGTCGCCCTGTATATATTTACGACGAGGGAAGAGAGAGGAATTGGCGAGAGAGGAGTCGTGGCGCGTAGCTGAGCTTGGTGATGCGTGAAGCTAGCGACTCCACGACTTTTGGTTTGGGGAAGTCGCGCCTGCCAAGCCATGGACGTGCTACTACGCCCGTAGCTGCTTTGTCCTCTCATTCCTCTCACACTTCACCTTCAGGAGTGGCCAGTTTTTCTCGAAGTCTTTACAACACCATAGTTTCGATCTCTTGACTAGCGAGAGTCAGCGGACTTGCCAATGAGCTTTTGGATCTACATATAAATTGACACTTCACCACCATCATTGAACAACTCAACTGATATGAAAGACACATCTCGAGAAAGCTTTGTTTTCAGAGTAAGCGCATATAATGGCAGACTTGAGTATCTAATTTTCGTTCCGATTAACCATATCTGTTGCACAATTAATCTCACGATCGACTACGCCTATGCCACGATGGGCCCCATTCTCCTTGCGACGTCGTGGTGCGAACTCTTCAAACACATCACCGGTTCTGCTTGATTCCTTGTTCTTGCTCGCAAGCAGCAGGTTGAAAACTGAACCGGCAAAAATTGTCCCAATACCAAAATATACAATCACAGCCAAGTCCTCCAGCCTACGTCCATTAGTCTCGTTGTTCCCAAGAGCTATATTTTTGACCCAAGCACTGCCCAAATACGACGCCATACCGCCCATGAAGTTTGCCACAGAGATAGCAAGGAACTCGTACGGACAATCCAGCAGATGTCGCACAGCCATTGAGCTCTGAAACACGTATTCACCATGACAGTTTTCGTACCGCACGCCGTTCGACAGCCAGGCTCGCAGTGCAGAAGGATTGCGTGCAGTACTAAACTCGCGCTGCTGTATGCACGTGAAGAACGTAGCAAGTACGCTCAGCGAAACAGCAATAATGAACTGCGCGCGTGCAGTAAAATGGGTTTCTGCAAGGGACGGGAGACTGAGAGCTTGGAGAGCTACCGCAGCGAGAAGTGCGCCCTACGACCAAATTAACCCTGAATACTTAACCTGCAAAAAGCTGTACACAACAAAATACTCACAACCAGTGCAATCAGCCTAAAAGACTCAAGCTGCGATTCCCGCATAAGCATCAAATCCTCATCGCTCCCATGATTGATCAGCTTCTCCATAGCCTCCAAATGCCGGATGTCGAACATCAACCAAAACCGCCACCGATAGCTCTTTCCGAACCTCGCGCACGCGTAATCATTTTTAGTCCAGGAGCGCACTGCCGGGACCCCTTCTAAAAGATATCGAGGTAGGAATAAAACACGTGCGCCAATTCGCCCCGGTACGCCCAAAGCGCTGGCTACCTCTGAAGCCTCCATGGTCCTCAGGAAAAGCGAAGGGTGGCCCTAATCTTGACTTTATATGTGGTCCTGAGAAGGCTCCGGGGGTGCAAAGCGCTCGAAGCGGGAGCGTCGGGGGTAAATCAGAATTGGTCTCGGTTACCCCCCTGTCGAGAGAACAAATCGGGCATTAGGGGATCCATACTTGGCTGCGAATCCTTCGCTGGTTGCGAAGCGAAGACCGAAGACGTTGGTGATGGATAGTTGGTGTGGTAGCGAAAAATACATACATACATACATACATATATACATGTGCTGCAAGAGTGTGGTGTATACCCCAAAACGCCGACCCATACGTACGCCCGCTCCCACGTAAAAGAACACAAAAGTGAGATAGAATAAGGTCATCGCAACACCTCGCCAACAACACCAACAATGTAACATGCAGTGGTCGCCCAAATCGCAGTCTTGACCACACTCCCTACACTTCCCTTCTTCTTCTTCTTCTGCGGTGCAGTCTCGTCTCTCGCTTGCTTGCTCTTCTGGCTCCGGACCGACTCTGCAGCAGTAGCAGCAGCCTGCCTCCTGTCCTCAAAATCGCGCTCAAGCTGCTCCTGACTCTCTTCGACACCACTGTAGCCTGTTGGACTGAGCCGTGTAGTCCCGTCGATTGGGTTTACTTCGCTGTTGAAGGGTTCAGTCGAAGGGTCAGGTGAAGACGGTGCGCTGACCGTCTCAAAGCCCCGGGTTGAGGAGGTGTCGTCAAGAGCATCACGTAGCACTAGCATATGTCGCTTTGCGGTGACGACTTCGAGGCCGGATGTAATGTATGGAACGAACTTCGCGGGGTTCTTGAGTGAAGACAGGGCCTGATGGATGGGCAAGATTGGTGAGGTGTCACGTGGTGGCCCGCTTGTCGAGGTTGTTATGCTCAATGTATCGGTTTGAGGGTCGTGGATCAGTATGGTGTAGTGTGTGGGCAGATCAACCAATGATGCACCTGGGTTTGTCGCATCAGAAATCGGTGTGCTGGATTCAGATGGCATGCTTTCGGTGGATACCGTAGCAACATTGGGCATCTCTGAAGTACTCCCAGCTGGAGTTGGAATTGTAGAATTCGCCGAGACGATCGAATCGCTAGTAGAAGATGAAGCAGCCGTATCCGGTATTTTCTCGGTTTCCTCGATGACCGGCGCAGAAGGCTTGACGTCCTGAGAGACTGTACCTGGCGGGCTTACAGATTCTTCTTGTGGCGCCTCAGCGACATTTGCCGTCTCCGTCTCAGCATTCACCTCCTCTTCAGCCTGCGGCACTTGTCGGTGTTCGACGGTTATGGATCCATAGACATCTTCATATGCGCTGCGGACTTCCTGCACCAGCTTCTTGTCCTCCATCTTCTGCTTAAGGGTATCTTTCAACTTTCCTGCTGCCACTTCACCATCTGTTTCTTTGCTCAGGCTTTCAAACTGGATAGAAAAAGGCCTGAAGAGGCTGTGTGCAAGAGGACTGCTTCCTTCAAAAGCTTTTCTCGGCGTCTGTTTCGGTGTTCTTTGGTAGCCATCGTCGGAAAGTCCCTGCATTGCTGCTTTCTGAACTTGAATCTCATCCGTGAGGTGAGCAGTAGCGGCTATATCAGCCAACTGCTTTGTTGCATTTTCCTCAGTAAGTGCAGCTGAGGCCTCAACCTCTACAGTAGCCTCATTGTTTGCATTTTTATCCGTGGAAGCAAACCTCGAAAGTGCCTCATCTACAGTGGTTGGCGATACTCCGTAGGTCTGAATGGCATGATCCATGAGTCGAGCCAGTGCGAGCTGGGTATCTCGCAGTGTGGCTAAACGAGTCAAAATTTCGCTGTACAGCTCGACCTTGCTCCGGTCGAGGTCCGGCTCATCAAGGCGGGCCTGTGCACTCCATGTGAGCATGCGGGTCAACGTAGCGTTCTTGTGTAAGATCCTCGAGGCGATACCAAGTCTCCTTTTGAAAGCATTGGTAGCTTTGCTGACGGTCTCACTGCCCTGTAGTGCACGGAGAGCTTGGCACGCCGATTCGAGCTGCTTCTCTGTGCGTTCGTAAGTGTTACGCAGGCGGCGCTCTCTGATGACCCGTAAGTTCTTTGATATTCCAGCACCAGGTATAACCTTTCTAGGAGATCGCAAAAGCAACACTGCATGTTCGACTCTGTTTTCATCGTTCTTCAATCGTTCCAAGAGTCCTTTGGACATAGGGAGATCAGTTTCCAGATCATCTGAGATATGCTCTCGGGCACGGCGGCCCTTGCTAAGGCCTGTCATTTGCTTGGCGAATTGCATATCGTTCTCCGAGGGCGCCCCTGCTTCGATAGGATCTTGCCAAAAGTGCTTTGAAAGGGAAGCACTACCGTCTTCAATCCATCTCCTCATACGATCGATATTGGACTCTAATTGAGGTGCTTCAGTCGGTGACTGCAAACTCTCATCTTGCGTTTCTGTTTTTACAACACTAGGAGCCACAGACCCCGCTTGAGCTCGCTCAAGCTCTTGTTGTGTTCGGCGCACAAAGTAGTTGTTCACTACATGAGCCTCAACGACCTCATCAAGCGCGTCTGGTTTTGCTGTCAGGCATCCGCTTTCCAATTTCTGTCGCTCGAGTTTCTTCTCTTCGCTGCTCTTTTTGGCACTCTTCTTAGTACCCATAGCTGCTCGTATGTCGGCGGCACTGAGAAAGTCGATATCATCCTTAGGAAGCCCATCTAGCTTTGTAGAGGATGGTCGTCCAGAGAAGGAGTCTGACACGGGTGCGTGCATAGGCAAAACTTCCGTTCTTGGCTCTGGTACTGACCATCCTACTTCCTTGCGACTGTTGCGAGGCTTTTCTCCAAGTGTCATCCCAGCTGCAGGGTAAAGGTAATTATCCGTAAGGGCCTGCGATGAGGGAATTACGATGGTCCCTTGCAATGGTGCAGATGTCACATCTGCCGCCTGTCTTTCCGTCTTCGCGAGTGATGATGATCTTGCTTTCGGTTGGGCTATGACGTTCGATGCACTTCGCCGCTGCAACGCGGTCTGCCTCCAAGATGTGCTATTACCAAGATCACGGTCATAGACTTTCGACTCGTCAGCAAAAAACGCGTCGATAAATGAAGACTCCCTGCTAGAGGCCTCTTTAGCTGTGACCTTATTATCATCGATCTTGACTGGAGGGTTTGCCTGCTGCGTGCTGGTAGCATCTTCCAGGGATATGCTCGTCTTCGAGTTCCCAGGGCTCAATGTCCTATAGTCCGAGCGGTGACTAGTATTTGGCTTCCTATTCACAATAGCCTCTTCTGGGTGCTTACCCATGACCTTCACGTGTGGAGCCTCTTGCGGGCGACGTAGATCGGACGGTGACACAATACCAAACTCGTCTCGTTCGTAATGGGTGGTTTTGATAACGGGCTCAGCGAACATTGGCTCTCGCTCGACCGGTTTCTGCTCCTTTGCTAGGCTGTTTGCTATCTTTCTATCTCCATGTCTTTGTGCTACACATCGTCAGCTTCAAATAGGTATATGGTTGTAGAAAACCTACAATAGCCGTCCTTCTCGGTGTTGTAATTCTGACCTGGCTGCTCGTTCGCATCCATCTCCTGTAACATCCACTTAGGGAAAGTCTTGTACACCCAGTCCCAGTCTGTCAATCCCTTACCCCTCAGCATGTCTTCGCTTGCCCCAAACAAAGCTCTATAGGGATGCTCTTGTAGCCTCTTTCTCCACCTCCTATAGTGTTGTAACTGGTTCCATTCCAAATCTGTCATGCCTTCTGGACGTCTGGTACCCTCGTGGTCTTGGTGATGAGCAGCATTCGTAGGTGTACGTGAGAAACATATTGTACGAAGAGCTGCTTTATGGTCTCGAAGGACACGCTGAGCATAGCGATGAGCCGGTGATCGTGACCAGAGCGATGGATCACGGCGCCACCATGCCATCTTGAATGATCAGGTGTGGTGAGATGAAGGAAAACGGGATGGTGAATGTACACCTGTGATTCGTGTGTTAGCACGTGTACTTAGTCACTGAGAGAGAGAGCGAGTTCAGTATACCTGCAGTCTTCGAAGTCAACAAAGGTTAGCAGCGTTTCGGAGTTGCCTAATCGTTCAATGGAAGATGCGGAATCGCCAAAGGAGGGCGCTCAACACCAAGGTGTGCTCAGCATATACAATAAGTGCTTTCGACACATCTGTAAATACCTCAAATAGAAGGGTGTTAGAAGCAGAGCAATACAAAAGGAGTGAGACGTCGCAGTCCAAGAGCTGGGTTGCGCCATTCACCCCCGCGCCATAAGCTCCCACCTATCATCCTTCGCGGGGTACATCAGCTGCCGCTTGGCCGCGGCGTTCACGTCACGACTGGCCTGGACTTGTTTGATGCATGCTTCCGATAACACCTCCTAAATACAGCGCGATCTGTATCTTTGAGCAATACCGCTGATGCGTGTAATGTCGTGACGAACGCGTCGCCATCTCGTCGCGTGCTCAAGCGCTCGTCGCGATAATGATAAGGCGATAAGGCAACCACGCTAACCTGATTGATGTTGTCTTTCACGGATTGGAGAACATCCAGGACAGCCACTCCATGTGCATTGGTCTACGAGTTGTAAGACACTGCAAAGTACTCTAGCTGTAATCAAGTACCGCTGGAATGGTTGGGAAGGATAGCCGCTGATTGTTGGATCCGAGTTTCTGCAATATGATTACATGAGAGGACGACCTGTGGGCCCTTCACGCTTAATGCCCAATATCAAAGCCAACAACAAAACTGTAGACGACAGCAAGAAAAGTCTCTGAGTGAACATGCGGTCCAGATTGAGTAGATAGTATCATTTCCAGCATGAATATATACAAGAAGGTAAGCTTCGTTTCTGGTGCAAGCACATTTGAGTTTCTAAGAAAGGTAAGTGGTGTCGACCCAGTTCTTGTAGGAGCTACCAAGGACGGAAGAGATGCTGACAGCTGCGGAGAGCTTCTTGGAAAAGCTGGCCCTGGTGCCGCTCGCACCAGCACCAGTATTACCATACTCGCCGAAGGTGACCTTGTCAGTGCGAGGATCATCACTGCCCCACGACTTCCAGCCGGCCGAATTGATAACGCTAGATAGAGCAGTGTTCTGGAAGACAACACGAGCATAGTTCCTCCATGGGCGACCAAGGTAGAAGGCACCAGCCGCGACAGTGTTGCCTGAAGCAGCAGAGACAGTAGACTTGTTGATGACATAGTAAGAAGGGTTGGAATCAGAATCGCGACCGTTGGCCGTGATATAACCTAGGGAGGCAGAAAGGACGCGGATGTCAACACCATCAAACCAAGCAGTAGCTTTCTGTCCAAAGATGAAGTCAGTCACACCCACAATTTGTGATTTGGCGTAGATCTGGTTGCCGGTCTGTGCGAGTATGGTGTCCTGGTAACCCTTGAACTGGCAGCCGTAGTAGCCCTGCTTATCAGCGTTCGCACTGAGAGCGAGAGCCTGGGAACCTTGACCGCGGGTGTTGACAAGGTTGATGTTGTAGACCTTCATGTTAGGGGACCAGGCTCTCAGGGTAGCGGTAAGATCGTTGTTGGCAGAGTCATCTTGGCTCTTGCCCTGTGTAATGGTGACAGTGTTCGAAGAGAAGCTGCTGGTATCGGTGGTCTCTCCGTAGATAGTCAAAGCTGACTTAAGTACAGGAACGTAAACCTGCTCCTTGTAGGTGCCTGCAGTCTACTGTCAGATCGTCGAAGCTACGTCAGAAGAGAGTACACTTACCCTTGTAGATGAAGATACACTGAGCAGTGGTGCTACTTGTGCTAAGCTTAGCAACGGCTGCTGAAACAGTCTTGTAGGTTCCTGAGCTGCCAACGGAGAGACAGCCGGAGGGAGGTGAAGTACGTCCAGCGCGAGCAACTAGTGAGGTGGGTGCTGCAACAGCAGCAGCAGCCAGCGAAAGGACTAAAGCGAGCAAGTGGAGCATTTTGCGGAAACGAATGAGAACTGATGGAAGCAAATGGGAGATGGTGACCTACATCAGACAAAACCCGCTGTATATATACAAGATCTGCTAGCATCCATGTCAAAGTCACTGCCTCTTGTAAATTGAGGACCCAAATGTGGATACTTTGTTTTCGCACCAAACACCATGAAACTATGTCCACTGGGCCGCTGCGTAGACGAAGCCCCGCATGTAAAGCCACCATGGGACCTTCGGAGAATTCCCCAGAAAACGAGCTCCATTTTGACATATAACAACAACTGACGTTGTTATCCGGTTGGTGGATTTCATCGTCGGTCCGTGCGGGGGCCTCGTTTTGATTAAGACGTGTCACAGGAAGCAAATGAAGGACGGTCAATGTTTGCCCGAGGCTAGCATAGCGCCAAGACTGGGGTACTGGTCCGCTTGTTCATTTCAGGGTGACGCGCGGTCGATGACAAAAGCTTGAATTGGCGAAGTGGAGAAAAGGAGTTGAGCTTTGAAGCTAGGATTCGAAGGCCATTGAATGATCACGTGCATGGATGTCTCAAGAAACGCGCTAGTGGAAGTGCCGAGACGTGCATTTCCATCAGACAGGGCATATCGCGTCAAACGTCGAACGGATTGGTGGCTTATTCTTATTACTCCAGATACAGAACGACAAGCAGTCTGCATAGAATAGGGTGATAGTGATGGGTCCGCCACCTGGTCACCGCAGTCGCGACGTGCTTGGTGATCACATGGACGCAATTGACCTGACCCTCTCATCGCCAGAGCCGGAGCCAAGGGCTCGACCGCAGGCAAACGCGCATCAGCGACAACAGCAGCCTGCTACGGGACCCAAGCAAGAGACTGGAAGCTCGAGTAGGGGCGTAGACTACGGCATCAGATACGCCCAAGAACAAGACGGCAGTCGAAGCCGCAACGCACCACAACTGCAGCCTCGACAGATTCACCCGCAGCATGTCACGCAGATCATTGACAGTAGTAACCCCCGTGCACTACGGCAGGTCGTGTTGCAGCTGTGCAAGACGTCGCCGGCCCTGTCTGGGGCCATTGTACGGGGTCTTGCGCCCTACTCAAGTTATGCGCAGACGTTGATCCGTAGTCAACAGGCCAAGTCGCAGATACAGACAACACGTGCAGTCAAAACTGAACCCAAGCCCAATGCCCAAGATGCGTATGAGCGTATGAAGAAGACTCTTGCAACTAGCAGCAGTGGACAGGGTTCAGGAGTAAGATCGCACGGTGACCGGCTGTCTGGAATTTCAGAGAATCGGGACGGACTGCGCGTGCCCAAGACGCATACTACCCCGAGAGTGAAGCGCGAATACAGAGCCAGCTCGACAGACTCGGACGAAAGCTCCCACATTGTTGACTTTCCCGACCTTGAGCGTGAGACGCTCAGACATGATCGTCCACAGACGATCACAAGTAGTGACTCCAGACATCCTTCCGCCGCCGACGTAAGCGTTAGTAGGCTGGCTGTTCGTCAACGTTACGCACAACTTGCTGCACCTGAGCAGAAGCCAAAGCTATGCTTGCGGTGTGGTGATCTGTTCAAAGAAGGAGACACCAACTGTTCTTTCCATCCAGGCCACGAGGTACCTACAGGCAACAACGACATCGCCAAGTATAGCTGTTGTCGGAAATTTGTTCTCGAGCCTGGCTGCACCTTTGGTAGACATACCAGTGAGAAGGTTAGAGGATCAACCCTATCAAACCGATCCTCGCCATCACTTCATGCTGGCTCGCAAAGTCACAAGAAGCCCAGATTCATGTAGGATAGCTCTGTACTATGCGACAGCCAAACCCATTACCATCTATTAGCAATCGTCTTGCATTAGTTCTAAAGCAAGGGCGAGCAACGAGCAGCAACTTCACTATTCGGTCTCGACAAAACTCAGCTCAGTTGCGCAGCATAATGCAAGGACAATGCCGAAACAACAACCTAGCCTAAAGATTGCGTGGTGTGTAAGACATCACGCAGTCTTATAATCAGGTCGGTCTCGTATTCACGCCATAGTAGGCGAGTCTCTCTACGCCAGGGACACCTGTGTTCTCTCAGAGGATTTTTTGAGTCATCGTCACCTTGCTTAGCGTATGGGGATATATATGTGCTCATGCCCTGCCTCTTGCTTCCTTTTGTTGGAGACTTTCCCGCGAGCGCAGACGGTAGCTTCCACATCTGGAAAGTGGTACTCACTCTCACGCGGGTCTCACACACTCACACAAACACACTCACACAGTCACTGGACAGCCACACCTGTGAGCACCTCCAATTCGAGTGACTATCAAAACACTACGACAACAACAATCCTCGAGCGACATCTCAAATTATGGCACTGGCATACACAGTCATCAAAGCTGTGTTCGCAGTTGTTCTCGTGTTTACCTCGATAGCTACCACTACACCGATACCGCAGGCTTGGATTTTGCGGGATGCGCAGCTCTATTCCTTGCGTGCAAATCGGTAGGTTGTGACCGTTGGATTGGAATGTTCTGTATACTAACGGTCTCTGCAGCCCTGGCAGCCCATGGCACGGACGTCACCTCGTGACACTCCCTACCACTGGCCGTCTAGGTCTCGAGAACTTTACTGTGCACCCTGAGACCCCGCCACTCAAGTTCCTTCCTATACGCCTTAATGACGATGACCACAAGTACGCCCTTCGTGGAGACGGTGTGGGCGACGATTTGTTCAGGACGCCTTATCTTGCAGCAGTCACCAACAACGCCACTCGCACGGTGAGCCTCAAGATTGCATACCTACCTACTCCCTTGCGCGAGTCTTTCGAGACGCAGACCGACGCTTGCCCTGAAGGCTATGACTGCACTGCGGATCAATGGACACTCGAAGATGCTAGCGACAGCGGTGTGTATAGCGACTTCAGATTTGGGGGCTTTAAGGGGACATGGGAGCCTTTTAAAGACGCTGGAAAGGAAGGGTGGCACATCTATTGGAAAGGCAATGCTGGTGTCTCCCACTCGATTCAGTTTGACCTAGTCCCGGTGACTGAAGTCGATGGCTTTCTTGGTTGAATGTAGCGCAAGGTTTTCATCGTGAGTTGGTTAGGTGCATCGTATTCATCAGCTATCATCAAGCACCTTGACTCAACCTAGAGCGGTAGCTACCAATCACGCAAGTTACGGTATGTTGGTTAATCTGTGAATTGCCGTTACTTTTTGGTTTGTCGTGGACTTTCGCCTGTTGATACTTAAAATAGAATTTCACCATCTGGAAGCTCAGACGTCGTTCTAAACAGATTCGTCACTTCAACACTACCCTGTTCATAGTAATATGAGTTTCTCTTACGACTTTTGTTCGGAAGATGGTATATTCATGGCCGGAGATCTCACTTCGACTTGCACCAGTCATCGCTCAACTTCGGAGCACGCACCAAACTTCTCCATACAATGCGCATGCACTCCAACAGAATTGAACAGGAACCGCATTTACCAGAATGGCGCCCGCAATACGCAGGCAAGGTTTGTCGCTATGAAGATACCCCGGGCGGTTGCCTCCTGACCATGTGGTTTCAGGTCTGGTAATGATCGCCGCCAACCTGCTTACGATTGGCGGAGGATTCGACCTCAAACTCGTACAGTACTTTAAAGATTAGCGTAACGACCCCGTACGCTGTTCTCTACCAAATTGAGAACGGCTTTTGTTCTCTGAATGGCAATGACCCGCCTTTCGACGAAACATGTGGGAGCACGATAAACATCCTTCATCTAAACCTTCTTTGGGAGTATATATCTCGTCTCGCTGACTTGTGTTGTACTACCTTGTAGTTACTTCAGTCTCCAGTATGCACTTCCTTTCTTATCTTCCTCTGCTCATTAGCACAGCATCGGCTCTAGCCTTCCCCGGAGCCGAAGGTTTTGGCAAAGATGCCATCGGCGGTCGTAACGGCAAGGTCTACGTCGTCTCTAACTTGAATGACTCCGGCACCGGCTCACTTCGCGATGCGGTTTCACAGACTGATCGCATCGTTGTTTTCCAAGTTGGTGGTCTGATCAAGATCAAGGAGCGCATTGTTGTCTCTAAACGTGTGAGCATTTTGGGCCAAACCGCACCTGGAGACGGCATCACAGTCTATGGAAATGGTTGTTCCTTCTCCAATGCAAACGATGCCATTGTACGCTATATTCGCATCCGTATGGGCAAGAGTGGAACAAGTGGCAAGGACGCGGCCGGCATCGCTGAGGGCTCCAATATGATCTTCGACCACGTCAGTGTATCTTGGGGCCGCGATGAGACGTTCTCGATCAATGGAGCCGCCGCCAATATCACCATTCAAAACAGCATCATTTCGCAGGGTCTGGAGACGCACAGTTGCGGTGGGCTCATGCAGACTGAACTCGACAACGGCATTAGTTTGTTCAGGAACTTGTACATCGACAACAAGACGCGCAATCCAAAAGTCAAAGGTACCAATGACTTCATCAACAACGTCGTATACAATTGGGGCGGTGGTGGAGGCTACATTGCCGGCGATTCTTCTGGGCAGTCTGAGGCAAACATCGTTGGCAACTATTTCATTTCCGGTCCTAGTACAAGCGTGACCGCTTTCACTCGTGGCAACGACAACTTCAAGGGCTACGTCGAAGCCAACTTCTACGACTCAGACAAGGACGGTGCTCTTAGCGGCACCGAATTGGGCGCTGCAAGCTCGAACTATGGCGGCATGGCAATCCAGACAACCAAGTTTGCTCATCCAGAACCAGCGAAGATTCTATCAGCTGCCGATGCACTGGAGTACGTTCAGTCATCCGTTGGAGCGAGTAAAGTACGCGATGCAGTCGATGAGCGCCTCATCACAGAGCTGAAGAGTTTCGGCAAGACTGGGCAATTGATTAGCGATGAGAACGCTAGCCCAATGAACGGACCTGGCACGATCGCTGGAGGCACTCCTTGGACTGATGAGAATGGCAATGGAATTCCCGATGATGTTGAAGACAAGTTTGACAACGTGGAGGATTGGGCGAACTCGCTTGTTTCGAGTGATTACTAGAGAGGTATTCAACTCTCATCTTCCAATGTAAATACTTTACTATGACTTTGCTGGTATTTTCGTCTTTCAGATCTGTTGTCATACATATGTATTGATGAGGCCTATCACAAGATGCGCAGCGCGCAATCAGCTTTTGCTCTTTTGTGAAGCCGTCAAAACCAATCATCGAATAGACTCGTAATGAACCACGTCAACTCTTCTAGCTCCATGTTCCTGTAGGGATTAGAAAAGGATTTTTAGTGGCGGCTTGCTCACGCACAAAGAGGCACAGGTAAAGACGATGAGATGTTGCGAGACTCAAACCGTCCAGTAATGACGCATGTTTTGGGACTCAGGCGTAACCAGAGCTCTTGGCTATATGCTGTCTAATAGGGATATGAACTGTCTTACGTTTTTTTGTTCTTCAGACTCTCAAACTTTGAAATAACGGACGCTGCGTTATCTTCGTCATACCCGCAATGCGCAATCAGCCACTTTCCTTCGGCATGTCTTGCCTCAGCAATACTTTTCCGTGTCTTTGTGTAGATGGCTGTTCTCAAACTCTTCGCAATTCCAGCGCTTGTATAGCCAAACAGACCAAACATACCAGCACCAGTCTTTGTGGTCATACTGACTAGACCCTTGCCTATACCTTTCGCCGCTCCCTTCACACCTTCCTTCTGAGCACCTTGATACGGCTTGACGACAATATCACTAACGCCTTCGATCATACCCCATGCAAAGGTCTTGCCAGCAACTGTTGCCCCACTTTTAAAATCCGTCACTGGACCATGATCGCGAGGAGTCTCGCCATACAACCGAGGTACATTCTTCAGGCCGTCTGTGAGCGCCATGGGAATGTCAACAGTCATGCCTTTCAGTGCCTTCGGTGCGAACATGGCGATGCTTTTACCCGACGCACCCGCCATTTGGCCTGCGGAGATTGGTTTGCGCTTGATCGACGAATGAACACTAGCAGCATCAGATGCCAGCTTACTTTGGTCTGAGATTTCTACCGGCGCTTCTGTGTTTGACTTCTCATAGACGCGTCTGTCCCGGTCATCTCGATATTCGGTGTATGGCTTGGTGAAGACGCCGGTGACGGATGTCGTAAGATCCACAGTAGTATTTAGCAGTGACGAGGCACCGCCCGTTATAGGATCCCATCGTCGAGGTTCTATAACTACTGGCTTACTTTGATACCTATGCGACAGTCAGCCCTTGTCCGTATTCGGCCAGGATTGAGAGGGTGGAAAAGTGAAGCGTACAGTTCTAAGTTCTTCAGCTCCTTTGTTGAGTTGGTGAAGATAAGCTCGGCTGCAAGCGACGACAGCTTCATGGCATCTTTTCCTTTATGGAAGCGAAACGATGCTGGCAAGTGCGGGATTACATCGCATGCCATGTGCTTAGCCGGGAGATTTCTGTGGAACGACCTTGCTGCAGTTTCGACGCCAATCTCAGCTTGCATCTTTTGCGCAATGACCGATGCCGCTTCAGCTGCTTCTTCTGAAAGACAGTACTTAATCGCTTTTGATAGTGTCTCGGTCGTGAGGTCTTTTTGAGGAATAGGCATTGGACCCGCTCCTGCAGCAGCGCACATCTTACCCCAGAAAGGCTGGCTAGGCATATGTCAGCAAGTGTAGAGTGCTTCTGAACAACTCGAATACTTACTCTCCAAAGAAAGGTACAATAGTAGTTGGCTTTCCATTCCTCAAGCCACATGCAGTGGTTCCTGCGCCTCCATGGTGAACAACGGCCGCTACATGCTGGAACAGCCATTCGTGAGGACAGTCTCCAATGAAAATGACATCTTTGTGGGTTTCACCATTAGAACCCAAGTTCGACCATCCTTTAGAAACGATGGCACGGAAACCTTCGGTTTGTACAGCTTCTATGACAACTGCGGTGATTCTTTGTGGGTCTTCAAGCACGATACTGCCGAATCCGATATACACTGGTGGAGATCCACTCTCGATGAAAGACCGAAGCTCGGGTGGTGGCTCGTAATTGGGTGGTTCTCTGAAGAAGAATCCACATACGTCGATATATGATGGCCAGTCTGCAGGTTTCGGTACAAGGGCTGGAGACCAGCAGTATGTGAATGGAACCTTGAGGGAAGACGCCAGGCTCGGGCCCTCGAACATAGTAACCTCCTCCAGATCGAGAGTGCCCCGCCAGTCGTTAACAACGTCTCCGAGACTAGTCGAATGTCAGTCTTATTGCCACCGGTGAGCTATGATTGAACAACTGCGCCTTACCCTTGCCACGTGAGCCAATCGACAACTCCATAGGAAATATAATTTGCGGCCCCATCTTTCTCTTCGGTGTTTTTGAGATTAGCCAAGGGATGCGGAAACGCTTTTGTGCTGGTCCAAGGCATGGTAAACATCATGTGTACTGGGATACCCAAGGCTTGAGCGCAATGAATATGCGCAAAACTTGGCGGATTCGCGATAATAGCGTCGGCCACGAAAGGTTCGTTAGTAAGCGGGTCTGGCTCTATGCATGACTGCCAGCATCCCTCGAGCATCTCCCTAACCATCATCCGCTTTCTCTTGATCTCTCCAGCCCGTAGAGTCTCGATGCTTGGAATGAGTCCAGGGTTCTTCACCATGTAAGCCATCAGTTCAGATGGGTTACCGCCAATCGGATAGAACTCCAGCCCGAAACCAGACTTCCTCACAAAGTCTCCGAACATATTGTGGGTAGCTATGCGCACGCGGTGTCCGTATCTGCGGAGTTCGTGTCCTAATGCGATGAATGGTTGAACATCTCCTCGGCTGCCTACGACCTGTACGACGATATTGAGTTTGATTTGCCATGATTTGTAAATATCTCCGGTCATTGGTATTTCAGTGTATTCGGGCGGTGCTTCGCTGCTTGAGGGATCTGGGGGTTTTGCGTAGAGAACCGAGAGCGCCCGCACCAGTTTGGAATCAATGTCGACATCGATACGTCCATCGTCTACAAAATGTTAGTGCAGCCTCCAAAGTCTAATCTCACTCTTTTACTGCATTTGTACCATTGATTTTGGGACTGGTACCGAATACCGAGTAGGAAGTAGGAGTTGGAGATTGATGCTCCACGTTTGATACGCCTTGACTGGTTGTTGCCGTATGATCCATGGCTCTGTATACTAGTTTAGTCGCCTCATGTTCCGAAGATAAATCTCCAGTTAACTCAGAAGGAGTTGAGAGGTATTTATGCTCGTGCATAGTAAGCACTGCGTCGAGGAACTGGCTGTCGACACTGCTGAGACACTTGCAGCCCTAGGCTTTGTATAAGTCTGCTGTATCGCGACAATTTGATATAACTTGGCTCTTAACACGCGCAGGCTGACAATCAAGGCTGTGAAAAACTCTAGATCAAATCCCCGTCCGAAAAAGAATTACAGCACTCAGCTGCACGTCAATGGACCCGTTTAACATGTTGCGTATTTCGTATTTCGTCTATGCTCTAGCGTACCATAACGATGAGACCGAGAAAACGCACTGGGCAGTTTTCTGCGGAAAATCACTCCGGCAAATATAGAAACCCTAGTAATCTTTTTCGGTCTAATTCGGGTTATCTCTTCCAACACTTGAGAAATCTATCAAAGACTCACAGCCTGCTTGGGCCATTCGATTTCCGAACTCCAATAAGGTCCTAGACACTCGTCGACTGCATTCACAATGCTCCGCCCACAGCCTTGGGCCCACCAATATCCGTCCAGCTCATGGAGTAATGCACCATAATACGCGAAGATAATCAGAGCATGCGGCTGTCGTTGATGCTGCAATACAAAATACTTCTCCGGAGCATTGAATAGCCATATGAACGGCCCAGAACTGAACCCGTTGTACCACGTAGATGTGTTCGTTAATCCATCTGTACTTCTGAACTGTGCCATCCACACGCTGCACTTGCGTAGCTCTTCTGACGTCTCATCATATACTTCAGCGTGTTCCTCTCCAGCCCAAATCTTACGAAGCTGTGTCAGACGGTCATTGTACTCGCTGGAGTACAAATTGTCGTTCGGATCCAAGTCAGCAAAGTTGTGAAGGTCAAGTAAAGGGCTGAGAGGCCCTTTACGAACATGTTCGTAGATAGGCTGTAGCACAGCACCAGTGCCACGAACCAGCGGGATCCATTCAGTACCCAAGACCCGTGCTGTTCGAGCTTTTCTATCGACATATTCGTCTTCAAACGTTTTGCTGAAAGAGACAAATGCGTAGAAAAAAGTCAAAGTTGCGTTTGCAAACAGAGCGCTGCTGTTCTCAGGTCCTGCGTGGTCAATGTCTTCGGCGAAACCATCAAGTGCTTTGCTATGATGTTCTGCCGCGACTAATAGTGAATTGTGTCTTTCAGATGGATTTGTGTAGGCGATATGCAAAGCAGCGATGCTGAGGACGCTGTGTATCACGTATTGATACTTGAACCCAACCAAAGGCATGACCGAATGCCAAAAGTGATTGACCTCATGCGTTTCGAGTATACTGTAACCTGCAACAGTGATCCAGTGATGTAGTAAGGCCATGTCGCTCATGTTGAAGAGATCTTGTGAAACATTCCTGGTGTTAATGACAGGGGTCAAAAAACATGGCGAATATTCGTCTAGTCCTATGGATTGCCATGATGAGTCCGACTGCGGTGATGAGTTCTCGATCGACAGAGTATTGCTCGCAGCTGCTGACAGTTGAGGGTATGCGCAAGGAATGTTATGGCGTACACAATGAAGACAATGGGGCTTCTGTTCGTCGCACTGAAACATTAAAGTCAGCTGTGGTTAGACGATTGTCTCGAGAGCACCTACTTTGATATGACGGCGTTTACACTCACTGCATCCGCCTCGTGACTTTCGATGCGCACGTCGTTTACCCATGGCTAGTTGTGGCTGATTCTTTGCGCTGAGTTCTCTTCCTCGAAGCGTAAGGAGTGTGTAGGCTTTGCGTGGGGCAGATGGACTTATTTACGAGATACGATCTCCTATCGTAAATATCAACACGGGCTACGGTTGGCATCAGCATTATCTCTCACAGCCCTTCGGAGATGATGACACACCAGAGGATTGTACATATAAACGAGATACGAGAACCGTAGCATGATCTTTAGCGCGGAGCTAAAATCATTGAGACATCCGCAAACGGAGAGACAAAGGGACTATCCCCAGACTCGAGGCCATATGAAACTCGGCATATCTGCGGATATGCCTCAAGATTACCCCATTACAGTCTCCAGACCTTGGTAGAATGGAAAGACCATTGAGGCGTGTATGATTGTCAAATATTGACACAAGTCGCACAGCATGCCATTCAATGATAAACTACAGTCAATAATGCCCAAACGACACAAGACTTCACCCGAAAAGCTTCACCCGAGCGAACGTCTGCCTTTGCCAACTGGTTCTACATCGACGGAGGCTGGGCAACCGAGCCCCACTTTTGAAGCGTATCTCGTACGCAAGCAACTCCGAATATAGAGAATCTAAATTAGATCCGATTCGCTAAACCTTTGATTTCATGTCAGGGTCAAGTTGAGCATATAATATCAACAAACGCTCAGGTCATCTCACTCTGGACTTTCAGCCTCACACTTCAGCGTCAGTCCCAGTCTTTGCAAAGATCGATCATCCACTCAATACCTATCGCGAATCTGCAGCATGACAGAACAATACCGACCTTCCCTCGATGATCCCACATCTTGGGTTCCCTATCGTTACCATCCATCGCGGTCCGCAGCCATTGTATTTGTTGTTGCTTTTGCGTTGACGACCATCCTGCATACTTTCCAAGTATGCAAGCGAAGAACGTGGTACTTCATTCCTCTAGTAGTGGGTGGCATATGTAAGTTCAATACCTATTCATTCTTATTTGTACTAATATTTCTGGATAAGTCGAAACACTGGGTTATGTTGGCCGGATTCTATCTACCAACGACTTCTGGGCCCTCGGACCGTTCATTATGCAGTCGCTGCTCCTACTGATCGCTCCCGCACTTTTCGCCGCATCTATATACATCGTCCTTGGTCGTATAATTCTCCTGGTCGACGGTGAACGGTACTCTCTGATCCGGCAGAAATGGCTCACCAAGTTGTTTGTGACTGGCGACGTAATCAGCTTTCTGGTCCAGGCAGGCGGTGGCGGTATACAAGCAGCGGGCACCCTCCAACTTCTGCATGCAGGAGAGAAGATCATAGTCGTTGGCTTGTTTCTTCAACTCGCATTCTTTGGATTCTTCATCGTGGTAGCAGGGCTCTTCCATTATCGCTTCGCTAGGGTCAATACTGGATTGTCATCAGGACATGCTCAGGAGCCCACCTCCACAATCGCAGCTCACAGGCTGCCTTGGAGACGCCACTTGTACGTTTTGTACGGGGCATCTGCCTTGATCATGATCAGGAGCATCTTTCGTGTTGTGGAATACCTGCAAGGGAACAATGGGTACCTTCTGCGCCACGAAGTATATCTCTACATTTTCGACGCCCTCTTCATGTTGGTGGTCATGTGCCTGTTCAACTGGATACACCCAGCGCAAGTTACTGATCTATATCAAAAACGAAAGTCAACAGGGGAACTGCTTATGACGGAAACACCAGACATACACCTGACATATGAAAGAGCTTGAGGCTTCACGAACGTAGTAGAGAAACATGAGACGCGCACCTATTAGTTCTTGCAATGAACCCAAAGTTTTGATGAGAAATTACTAGAAAAGCGTGACCCACTGTTCGCTCGAACCGATCGAGTTAAGCCGCTCAGTAGCTGATACCATAACGACATTCTTTACAAAGTCGCAACATATACAGTCTATCCTCTAGATAGCGTATGATTACGGTAGATCCGTGCAGCAACGAAGCCGAGAGTGATCCAAAATGTTATGATGTAACTACAACAATCTGGATATTCTCTGCGATGGCGATGGTGTGACGATGCACATCCACTGACGAGTTTCTCGACATGTTTGATATGAGCGGCCCTATTACTAGCAAATCGGCACGATTGCCTGAGGGAGTTTTACGCTTCCAGCCACCACGAGAAGAGGGACAAGCCGGAAGTGTGATTTCGATGGACGTATGGAGACTGCGCAGACCTTGGATAGTGGAGTACTGGCAACACTGCAATCTGTACAAGTGCCTGGGCTAACAGATTATTCTTAAAACTGACATGCATACTTCGTATTGGCACTCCTGCCTGAAATGAATCTGATTGGCGGAAAAATGTACATCTGATGCCCCATTGGACTTCAGTGAATTGAGGTACATGTTCGAAAACCCCAGGGTGGTGGTGGCCTCTCGAAGCGTGGTATATAAATTAGTTGTACGTGTACGTTGTGCTTAAGCATTGATGCTGGATATGCTGAGTATTATATGGTCTACCTTCACCCATATCAAGGCGTCTTTGCCGGGGTGATGGCATCCTTTGCCTTGTGCTTCTCGTCCATCGAGTCAACTCTATACCCATTCAGAGGAGGTATGATAGCTTCTTGAGACTCGTTCCGTCGTAGAGAAATAGGTGACTTGGCGCGTAGAGACTCCTGTACCGAGCGGTTGAGCTCCTGCTCAGCGTCCAGAGATCCAAAAGTGAGCCAGTGGATAACGACGGCATCCCAACTGACGTCTGCGACGCAGAGTGCCAAACAGATCAGGGCCAGCTCCCGACCGCCAGTGATGTAGAACTGAACCATGTTGGCAATTGTAGGAAGCATGATGAGCATGCTTCCAATCAAACTTTTCCACAGCAAAATCCTGATGTTGCGCTGTACTGCTGTTTCCTTTCTTGCCTGTCCGGTATGCTCACCCTTCAAGGTCGACTTGTTAAATACACCAGATATCGTGTTCAAACCGTGGAGTTTGACGACCGGTCGGAGCAGATAAAAAAACACGCCTGTCAAAGCAGCATCAACGCCGATGTCGACAGCCATGAAAGGAATCGAGGCTCCGCCAGGAATACCCATGTGGCAACGTCCATCAGCTTGCATCTCGATGATGGGTCGAAGGTATGCATTGATTGCAACACCCAGGAATGATGCGATGACCATAACCATGCACGCCCAGTACAACCAGTCGCGGCTGCGACGGACAAAAGGCGCCCGGACAACGTGAACTCTTTCAACAAAGAAGATGTAGCTACGATCTATTAGCGTCTGTCATAATATGTCAACCCTGGGCAACCTACATTGTACCCTTGCATGCAGTGTACAGTATTAGACAGATCCAAGTTGCAGAGAAGCAGAGTCTGTGGTTGTACAAGCCCTGGCCTGCCAGCATGATGGCAGTGCTGAAAATGAATGCGAAGACAAGGACATATAGAAGTAACACAATCATCGAAGTGATGTTGCGCGACATCATGGCACTTCGTCGCAGTCTACCCATGCGTGCTCCTGACAGATCGGTCAAACATAGCTCCCCTATTGCAATACCGTGTGAAGACTTACCCAGCAGTAGAGAGAGTACCATCATAAAGAACAGCGATATAACCACATACACCGTGCGATCGGTCGGCGGTTCTCCAGCGTACGTCGCGTGGGGATCGTCCCGTCTCGGGAGAGCTCCGCCCACAAATCCAATCACACTCGAGTAAGGCATTGCATTAACCAAGACAAGTTGAGTGAGTAGCAGACAATACGCCAGAGGCCTCATCCCAACGTAGAGAAGTGTGTTGCTTCAGAGTCAATCTGGAGCAAAGAAATCGTACGATGGCGCTGCAGCAGTGGAGATAGCCGCCATTTTGACATGTCGTCGTCTCGAGGGAAATGTCACGTCGATGCGCTGTACATAGACTTTGAGTTCGTTCACAAGATCGACGCCGTTGTTTTGCTCGAGCCTAGGTGGCTTGAGCCTCAATGGGGAGAACGGGACGAACTTGCATCCGTCAACTATGAACGTACGGAGTATAATCCGATCGACCTGAATTGTGGGGTCTGTTGTGCTTAGGGGCAAGTTGGCCGAGACGTGACGGTTAGGCTGTGGCTAACAACGCCTCTGTGGCCTAGCTGTTGCAGGGCGAGAACCTTCTCAAAAATTTGTCGGCATCGCGCAGGTGAAGCCGGCTTAGTTTTGGTAACAGCCTTGCTTTGAGCGGCTAAGGGTTAAACACTACGCAGTAGGATCTTAATATCTCCGCTATAGTAAGCAGCACGTATCCACAGGGTTCGGCATATTTGTAGAAGCTGTGGCTGTAGCTTGTAGGAAGGTTGATATCCGGCATGGATTATGTTCTGCATGGTCTAGCGTACCATATGTAGGGTACGGAAGGCACGATCTGACACCCTTAGGCCCACAGGTTCCAACACTTCTCATGGGCACATACAAGAAGGGACAACCATGTTATCTCGAGGGGTATGTTGCCCGTTATTCTTCAGATCAGGGTTCGTTTCACAACGTGCTAGGACAAGACGAACATCAACCCAACTAGCCAGCATATAAGCACCATAGTTGACAGTACCTGACGAGTCCGTGGCCAAGAAACGGCACAGAAGAGCAGGAGGTATGAGATTGCAGCTCCACAGTCTCAATAAAGTCAATCAAGTTTGGCATCTCAGATGGCCGCGGAGACGGCAACTGTTCGGCCCAGATCCGGGCAAAGAGCACGAAGTAGTCTGCCGGCCTGGCAACTAGCAAGAACAATAGTTGAATCATTGGCCTTGCTCGAGTCAGGAACTGGAAAGTCCCATCCTCCCACTGTTCAAGTATTTGAGTATCAAACAGTAGCTTGAGTAACATAGTAGTATTGGCATTTGGCGATTTGTGCGATTAGACGAGCAACAATATCTCTTCGTGTACACCCTATCACCAATCGTTTCTGCCTCGAAGGAGGACCACGTAAACACTCTCGAAGACCCAATCACGTAGACCAAACTTCTGCCATGGTCATGGGAAGGAACGAAAATCTAGGGCGATGGGAAAACTGCACTGTGCTTACCTTAGATTCCTCTTCCAACTACATCAGGCCGAAGTGCAGACGGAGAACGGAAACAATGAGACAGCAAGCTACCTCGCCGTCAACCCCTGTGTGCACTGGCGCTAGTTTTGACTAGGTCTAAAGGTTTAGTTGTTCAGTGTAACAGGAGTGTCTGTATGTCCTCCAGCAACAACATGCTGCATGTCATCCGGCTACTGTACGCTTTTGCTCTGTTGTCTAGTACTGGAAGAAGAGTCTCATCAATCGGCACTGCTAACAGGAGCGGAAGGAAAGTGTGGTCCGTCATGATTGGTGTTGAAGCACCATCCAGAGAGGATGCAGTGCAATGACAAGAAGTCACGCCATGGGTGCAATACACGCTTCTTGCACCCGACAAAAGCCACAACGAGAGGAGAATAAGAACGCGCAGAGAAGAGTTTCCCGGCTCTGTGGCTGCTATGCAGAAACTGTTCATGCTCGGGCAGGGCAGAAAGGATATTGTTACCTAAAGCACTTCGCAGGTTTTCGAGTAGTGCGATGTGCGTTGTATCAGTACAGCATTCGAAAGCTCGCCCTGAACAAGCCACTGTTCAACTAATTCACGAGAGAAGAGTGAGCGCTCAAGCCAATCAGAGCTTGGGAAATGGCTGGGATTGTTCCTTGCGTTTCTTGATCAGAATCTTCAGTGCAGAGATTTGCTGGTTAGGTAATAGAGGGGAACATGGTAAAGAAGAATACGAGTGTTTTGATACAGTTCACTACAGTTCGAAGTAAGACAATTTTTCTGGTACTCAAATGAGCCTTGCTAATATAGCCTGTTGAAAACTGATCGTCAAAGTGAAGTCACATCAAGTAGCATGAATGTGGAAAGAGAGCGTTGGTAGGGCTGATTGGGCAGGCAAGGATGAACAGAGCCGCGGCTCAAGTCAGTGGGCCGGTTAGCTTCGTTTGCCTACGGCGGTGGGTTTCTGTTGCGACAACTAGGAAAAGATCACGACATAATAAATACATCCAAGTGTGGCGAGACTTCTTTGTTCTTCCCACCTCCCACAGTCCTTTTTTGCGGCACTTTTGGACTTTCAACACCCTCGTTCATAATATACAGTAGATACAACCGCCACCATGTCTACCACTACGCGACCCAAGATCCCACCGGTCGTGATGGACAACATCACGCAGCAGATCGGCAACACGCCGCTCGTGCGCTTGAACAAGATTCCTCAGTCGCTCGGTATCGAAGCGACCGTATACGTCAAGGTCGAGGCCTTCAACGCGGGTGGCTCTGTGAAGGACCGTATTGCTTTGCGCATGATCGAAGCCGCTGAGAAGTCAGGGCGCATAAAGCCTGGTGACACACTCATCGAGCCTACATCCGGCAACACTGGTATTGGCCTCGCCCTCGTGGCTGCTGTCAAGGGCTACAAGACCATCATCACCCTGCCTGAGAAGATGAGCCCGGAGAAGGTTGCTGTATTGAAGGCGCTGGGCGCTGAGATCATTCGCACACCCACCAGCGCAGCCTGGGACAGCCCCGAAAGCCACATCGGTGTCGCCCGAAAGCTCGTTAAGGAGCTGCCCAATGCACACATCCTCGACCAGTACTCGAACGCTGACAACCCGCTCGCGCACGAATTCGGCACCGCTGAGGAGGTCTGGGAGCAGACACAGGGCAAGGTTACAGCTCTTGTCGCTGGCGCTGGTACCGGAGGCACAATCACTGGTCTCGCAAGGGGCCTGAGAAAGCACAACAAAGACGTCAAGATCATCGCTGCGGATCCCCAGGGTAGTATTCTTGCGCTGCCTGAGACGCTCAACAATGAGCGCGTGAACGAGGCGTACAAGGTTGAGGGTATTGGCTACGACTTCATCCCTGATGTTTTGGATCAGCAGATTGTCGACAAGTGGTACAAGACCGATGACCGCACAGCCTTCCAGTATGCAAGGAGGTTGATCTCAGAGGAGGGTATTCTCTGCGGTGGTTCCTCTGGAAGTGCCATGGATGCCGCGGTCAAGGCCATCAAGGAACTCGGTCTGGGCAAGGACGATGTTGTAGTCGTGATTCTTCCTGACAGCATCAGGAGCTACCTCAGCAAGGTTCGTACTCATCCGATACCTTTCACTTTTCTCTTACTGACATCGTATAGTTCGTTGACGACGACTGGCTCGCAGCCAACGATCTCCTTCCCGACACACCCCCAATCACCCCCGAAGCCGCAAACGTCACACGCCGTCTTTCGCTCAGCAAGAACAACTCGAAGGACACCTTCCACGGCGCCACCATCGCCTCGCTCCGTCTCAAGCCTGTCACAACTGTCCCCACAAACTCCCCTTGCAGTGAGGCCATCGAAACCATGCGTGAGAAGGGCTTCGACCAACTCCCCGTCTCTACCTACACCACTTCCGGCAAGCAGAAGCTCGTCGGCCTCGTCACACTAGGCAACCTGCTATCCTGGATTGCCTCCGGCCGCGCAAACCCCAAGACCAAGGTCGAAGACGTCATGTTCGACTTCCGCAAGCTCAACGAAGTCGTCAAGGATCTCGGCAGACTGCAGTTGGACGGCGGCGAGGGCAAGAAGGTCGGCAGCAGGAGAGAGTTTGTCGAAATCACACGCGACACCAAGCTCAGCGACCTGAACAAGTTCTTCGAGTGGAACAGCGCCGCTATCGTCACTGAGAAGGTGGATGGCGAGACAAGAGCCGCGGCCGTTGTTACAAAGGTCGATTTGCTCACTTGGATGGTCACCAAGAAGGATACAAATGGAAACTAGAGAGGAAATGCGAAGACGAGATGAAGATATGGAGACGTAGACGGTGATGCATTGCATGGGTAAAGGAACGGGGTTTGAAATTTTTCGACATAGCATGGAGTTCTGGGTATACCAACCAGTGTTCATCTGACTTCAATAAGTTAGCAGATGGAAGTTGCAGATTTTAACACCTGCAACACTATATAATCAAAAACGGTTCATGATATCAGTTCGCTTGACAGCTTTTCGAGGGAGTTCATTCTGCTCTCATGCTGTGCTTGATAGTGTGCACAGCACATGCGCTTACAGACTGTGTGCTTGTATTGATGGTATGGGAAGGTGTTCAGGATGGTGGGGGTGCACCTGTCAATTGCCAATCTTAGCTGGCTGTGGATAGAATTGCTGTGGAGACACCGGTCCCAGCGAGTAGAAATAAAACGTAAGCCTGCTGGTCAGTGTGGATTTCAAGCCATAACGTAGACGACGACAAGCGCAGTCCGAACTCCAGCAACATCACCAACATTCAGAGGATATGCCAACAAGAGCATACCGGTGGAAGGATGCATGAGTATTTCCCATGCTTACGAATACTACCCAACCAAGCCCCCAAACCCACCCAGACCTTTGTAATACACACATGCGTACAATCGCGCTCACGCCTAAATTCCAATGCTCCTGAACAACGCCAAGCGCTGCAAAGAAAAAAAAAAGACGATATGCATCCCAGACCCTAAACTGCTTTTCTTCACAACCACACGCTGATCACCAATGCGCCATGCCATCTATGCAGGTACCTGATTTACCGTGCAGCCTCTTCGACGAGATCTCTTACGTCCCTCGCTCTTTGCAGCCATTGCTGGTCGTCTGCGTCCCGGCCTAGTGTGTCGCTGCTGAGCACCACCCTCAGGAATTCAGCAAGACCGATGGCGTTCTCTGCGCCTCCGAATAGCGCACCGGACCTTCTGCTTATGATGCCCCATTGCTCAATTGTGTAAATGCTCCACTTGACAAGCAGCTTCTTGTTACGGCCAGTGAAGGGCGCTTCTTGAGCGTACCAGAGCGCTTCAAAGGTCGCCACGAGGATCTCAAAGGGTGTGTTGAGACGCACCAGGATGTCGAGGGGCCAGGTGATGTTGGTGTTGTGGAGAAGGTCTCGCGAGTTGGCGTTAGCGTCGTGTGTGTAGTACTCCAAGTCGTATTGGAGCAATAGCTGAAGAACGATATTGGGAGGGAACACGTTCTCATTCATGTTGACACGGCGACCAATATCCTCAACCTTGATTGCAAGAACTTCCCAAGGGTTCTGGTTGCTGGCGAGAGCCTTCTTGTGCACTTGCTCTACAAGGTTAGACCATGTGTTGCGAATGTCCGGAATGTTGCGGTGATCGGCAGCATGGTAAATCAATAGACAGACGTCGTAGTATCCGGCCTGGTCGGCGTAGTTGTGGTACAGCTGGATGCAAGTTAGCAGCATATTCTGACTGACTCATTTCTGTAACTTACTTCGTCTAGCGGCTGGATCTGACCATCCAGGAGTGCCAGCACTTCCCTCTTACGTGCTTCGTCGGCCTTTAGGCGCTCATCACTCTTAAGCTTTACCAGAATATCATGCTGAATGTTCGCAATATCGAGGTGATCGGCAATGTTTCGTAGAAGTTCTTGCCTCGACTGTCGGTTTCGCACTCCAGTCTCAGAGAATCCGGTCATGCGTGTCGACGCGTTAGCTTTGGCAAACGAGAGGTACTCGATACGCTGATCCAGGGTTAGGTTCAGCGAGCTCTTGGCAAGCTGGTATTGTGTCTCTGCTGCACTCAGATAATCATTGTAATGAGCGTAGTAGCGCCACAGAAGGTCTGCGTGAGCCACGTCCTTCTCTGAGCTCTGACGCAGGTACTCGACGACAAACGGCGAGTTGATCTCGAGCAGTCGCTCGGCCCAACCCTTCCGCATGTACCAGTCATATAAGAAGTTTTGGAACACCTCGTCGTCGGAGTTGTTGATCTGCTCGTATGCTTCAAACTTGCGCCGCGTGACTTGAGACACAATACCGTCAGGCACTGAGCTTTGACTGTTGTACGCCTGATCCACTGCCTCAATGACTCTGAGAACAAGGTCGTAGCATGCGGTACGCTTCTCATAGAATTCTCTTCGCACATCATTCGGATCAGTGCTGGGGTCGTCTCGGTCTCGGATCCAGGACAAAGCCTTATTCCCGCGGTCCCATTCCTGGGCAACCTTGAGCGATAGTCGAATAGCTCCTGCAACTTCTGTCAATATAGGTCAGGGGAGATCATATGTTCACTTACCAGCATAGAATTCCAGCTGGATGTACTGGTCGACTGTCGTGGTGAGGTTGTCGTAGGTCAAGCTCTTAGCGACTTGCTCGAACAATCCTAAACTGTCGTTCAACAAGATGCGACCACGCTCGGCGTTGGCACCAACGTCAGCCGCCTTCTTTGCAGCCTCTTGACCACGGAAGATCATGACATCGTCTGCACTACAGAAGCTACCACACTTCCTCCTCAGAGCTTCTGCAACCGTCTCGACGTTAGAACCCTTGGTGATATTGCGGTTGACGATGGCCTTGACGAGTTCCTTTGCGAGCTCTCTGCCTTCTTTGACAGAGAACAAAGCCTGGAAGGTCATGCGTCGAACCATCGATTGCGAGTTGGGATCAAGCAAAGCCATAATGTCCTCCAACCGCTCCTCGAATAGAACGAGGACAAAAGAGATACCTTCCACCATGTCGTTGACAAGCGTGACCAGGCTCGTCAGCGCCCTATGCTCGCCCTGTAGCTCGACCTCTTCTTGCCTTGATGAGACACGTCCTAAGGCCTCAGGACCTGCTAGACCTTCGATGAAGGATTTGTTATCATCAAGGAATTTTTGCAGGTCCATCAGCGCACGCTGGATGTCCTGAAGCTTGCTGACCTTGGTTGCAGAGGCAAGAACGGGTCCAGTAGGTGTGGCAACCTCTTTGATAACTGGAGCATGCCAGATAGAGCGCACAAGGCGAGCCACATACATCGCAATTCCGTCATGTCGAGGCGAAGCTCGGACGTTTTCGACGCTGGGCCCTTCGACTGTCGCGCTCTCTGTCAAGTGTGCCTTGCCGCCGAACTCGATGAAGACCTTGCGAGCAAACTCCGTCACTTCCGGGTCCGTTATGCGGGCAATTCGAGAGTCAGGTCCGACATCAGACCCTTGATTGCATGCCACAGCCAGAGCTGTAGCTGCTGTCTCGGCAAGGCCATACTGTTTTGCAAGCTTCCTAATATCAGCCTCGGTACCTTCTTGCCCACCACCGTACTTAACGATGGCCGCAAAGATATCGACGAGTCGCTTCCGCCGCACTGTCTCAATGCCGAAGGATGTAATGATGGCGTATTCACTTAGAGGTGTGTCGAATTGTGTTGCGAGCTCATTGCCGAATCCCAAAGGCTCATTCCTCGCTGAAAAGGGCTCTGAAACCTGACCCATGTCTTGAATTCTGCCGACAAGCTCCAGAGTCAAGCCCGTTTCGGTGTATCGTGGAGGTTCCGAGCTCTCGCGCTGGCCGAGCAAACCAGAGTGGGGCGCTGAAATGAATAGTGTTTCGTTGCGTTCATTCTCCGATCTCAGCACAAATGAGAAAAAGGATCCAGGTGCAAACCTGTTTCCGTACTTAGTCTCTTTTAAGAACTTCGAGTTGAACCCTAGTGGTGCACCGCCCTGGTATGGTTGTAGCTGTGTCGAGTTGGTCTGTTGGGGAGTCTGGCCGTCATCTGGAGGGAATCGGATGTGACGCAACTGCATGCTGTTCGGTGCGCTTGTGCTATCGCTGTTCCAGCCGCCAGATGTTGTGCTCAGATACAACCTACATCCAGTGGACGTTGTCGCCATGAGAGAAAGATGGTCTGCTTCCGTACTTGCGATTGGGCTCAGCCCGACAATTTCCATCTTGTTGAGTACCTCAGATTGACGGACGATGTGGCTACACATGGTTTGGAGGTTCGCTACGGTGCGAGTGATGACGCATTCGAGGGTGGCAGGTGCCCGCATGTGGTACACCTTCACGGTGCTGTTGGTAGACAAAGTGTATAGCAGGCTTCGTGTATCATCAACGACCATTTGTGCAATCCCGGCCTGTTGCGTTGTCCCGTAGAAAGGCAGAACGGGCAAGCCCACTGCTTTAGATACGTGGTTCGTCTTGCTGCACTTGCTAGAGAACCATCGATCTTCCTGCTGGTAGTTGAGTTCGTAAACATCCTCTGTGCTTCCGTCTCCGAAGAAGATGCGCCCTGTCTTCGCCGAGCCCTCGATTGCTGTCACCGTGATTCTCCTTACGGATGTGGATAACCCTGTGCGATACAATGTGATGCCATGAACGCCTTCTGGCCCTCTCTGACACTCGACAGCAATTAGGAAGATATCAGTAACAGTCGCAACTACCAACAAGTATTCGATCGTGTCGACGAAGACCTTTGCGCGCGGCTTGACGAGCTTCACACAAGTGATGTTACTCGGCTGTTCCTCAAAACCGACAAGCTCGGGGTTCGGGTGTGTGTAGTCCCAAAGGTATACCTGATTATCCACGACCACCCAGGCATGGTTGATCTCGGCGAATAGACCCATCTTGGTCGACATTTGCGTATGATCCACCTGCTCAAAGACGGCCTCTGGAAGTCGGTAAGTCCGCAGCTTCTGGAAAGGTGCCCATGCTGGATTCGTGGGCAGTTCGTACTCTCCGGACACACCCTCTGAAACAGCGCGTTAGCATCTCTACAGGCTTCCACCTTTTCTTTCAGGCTACTTACGTCCAACGTACGCCTCCAGCGGAGGATAACGGTTGTCCCTGTCCAGCATGTTGTTGACTGTGCGCGCGGCGCGCTCAATCGCGCTTTCAACTGGCGGCGCAGGAGGCGCCTGTGCTTGTTGCGGCTGCGGCTGAGGCTGCGCAATTGACTGTTGTCGTGGTTGCGACATGGAAGGTTGCCGCACGAGGCCGCCTCGGTTCGGCGCAGGCGTGTTGATGAACATGCCTGGAGTAGGACGCTGAGGCGTCGTAGGAACTTGGAAGTTCATGGTGTGCGTAGAGGACGTGGTGATGGGCGCGGCGGCCTGGGTGAGGGCGAGCTTAGGTGGTGGTGGTTGGGGAGACGCGCCAGCGTTCAGGCGTAGACATTAATCGCGCGCGAATGCTGAGTTGCTCGAGGAGAAAGGAATGCGCGTAACGCCTCGTATCGAATAGGTTGCTGGACGCAATTGCGGTGGAACAATGACGCTGGAGTTGCAAAGTTGAGCGGACAACAAAAGAGCTTTACTTGGCGCGGTGACAGGGATGTCAGCTCCGCGTCTAAGCTCCAGCTTTTTGGTGGATCGACATTGGCTTTCACTCGACTCTACATACGTTCTCACATCGACGAGGCCAGACAGTCGTTTACCGCACTCAAGACGCGAGCATTATAGCATAACCTGCCCCTCTTTCGACAACTGTTCCCTGTATCTTGATACCCACAACCCGAATACCCAACATGTCACTCTTCAGACCGACGATGCTGCGTACAGCTTTCTCGACCTCCCAGTCAGCTTGCCTCCGTTATGCCACGCTGCGATACTCGTCGACGTCCACTTCAGAGGCTGTTGTTCTTCCACGTCTGCAATCAGATCTCAAGACCGCAATGCGCTCGAAGAACAAGCCCGCCCTCAATGTCATTCGCGCGCTCCAAGCAGAGATTATAAACGCCTCCAAGACCGCCAAACCTATTGAAAACGATGGCACATTCTACTCTTTAGTTCAGAAGCAGATCAAGGCATCGAGCGCGTCCATCGAAGAGTTCACTGCTGCCAAACGTCAAGACCTTGTGGAGAAGGAGCAAGCCCAGCTGGATGTACTGCAGAAGTATGCAGAGGAGATTCCAAAGCTGTCTGAAACTGAGCTGAACGGCATCATCGACCAAGCAGTTGCAGGGTTCGAGGAGGCCAAGCGGGCATACGGCCCCATCATGGGCAAGGTTATGGGCGCCATTAAGGGACGGCCGCATGATGTTGAGTACGTCCAGAAGAAGATTGAGGAGCTTGTTGGAAAGAAATAAGCGGAGCATGAGGACGACTGTCGTTGGTGTTATCTGTGTTGGCCCATTTAGGGGCTAGAGATGATCCAACTTGGCACTACTGGGCTGGGAGTCGAGAAGACATTGTATATCATGTATCAAAAGACTGTATGATGTAAGCTAGTATGTATGGACAAATGACAAGGGTACAGCACTCAGCACTTGCGTGAGTGATTCTGGGTTCTGGCTGACTTGTAAGGCTTCTGCACAACGCACTACCTACTAGCGTAATCCTGTGCCCTGGAGGGATATTACAGAAGTGACAGTGAGCATAAATTGTGCTAGCGTAGACCGATTAACAGGAACCCCATTGTTCTTCGCCCAGACAATGCGTCGGGCCGCTCCGTTGACTTTCACGAATTTGTGGTGAAAGAAGTTGACAGAGTGATCGAGTAGCAGTGGAAAGAAAAGCTGTCGCAATATGATAGAGCACATGCGCGTATCACCTATGATAAATCAGTGGTTCACGCAGGCGGTGTTGAGGCTGAGAGTCTGGGCTCCTGCACTTGACCGCGCACCCCACCAAGCGCTCCTTCCAAGGTTACTTGGTGACCGATGACGTCACATCCTCACTTTCGCCGTGCAGCTCTTCGCTTTTGTCCGGTGACAGGAGGGCAGTAGGGATAGCCATGCGAAGGCGAAGATTCTGGAAATTGGGCATAACCGTGATCTGTACGTGCAGCCTGAAGGGCTTCAAGGCTGCTTTGTTTTACTGTTCAGGTAGCATTAGTTGGTCGCAAATGCCCAACTTGAAATATGCCCGAATTTCATGCATCTAGCTCTTGAATTTCCCGTCTGAAACAGCCCGCAGTGGTAGACTCAGCGGCTATCGAGGGCCGGCCGCAAATCACGGCGCAAGCCCATGCAGGGCACGAGCGCCCTGGGCGGCGATGACCTCACGCACCTAGTTGCAGCTGGCCTTGGTCGCACCCACACACCATCAGCAGCTCCCTAGCCTGCGGCAATATAATCGCAGCCGTGCGCCTCTCTCCTCTACTCAATCCTGTACTCGACTGGTCCTTCTACTGCAGCACTTACATCGCTGCCCGCAAACGCTCTCCGGACGGGTATTCGGCAGCACCCCCGCATTGCGAACTCATTGCATCAACTGGGCTGCAACACAGAAACACTTCAAAATACGTAGTCATGTATCGCTCTTCGACTGGCAATCTCGCCAGCTTTGACGAGCCACCTCGGGGAGGAGGCGAGCGTTGGGATCGCGACAGATTCGAGCGTATGAGGGGTGGCAGGGGTCCTCCTAGTCGTGACGATGAACATGACCACTACCGCTTCCAAGAGCACGACCGTTTTCCCGGAGGTCGCCGCGATATCGACATCCACGAAGACTTCGACCGCCGTGGCCCACCCAGTCGCCAACCTACGCGTGTTCAAGAGAGGGATCGTTTCTTCGAGGATGAGCGATTCGAGCGCCGAGCTCCTCCCCGCCGCAATGATCTGTTTGAAGAGCGTACGCCTTCTGAGGTAGCCAATCAAGCGCTCGCGCCCTACCGCAGGAAGTCTGTCATTGACGAGGACATCGACATCAGGAGCCAGGTTTCGAGGCCACGAAAGCCAGCCCGACCACAGTACATTCGCCGACAGTCGTCCTTGGACACGTTTGATCGCCGACCTCTGCCTCGCTACGGAGACATTGAGAGACAGGAAAGGAACGAATACCGACCACCGGCAAACGTGCCTATTCCGCTGCCTGTTCGCGAACGTCGTAGGTCTCCGGAACGCCGAAGATTCAGAGAGTCTGATGAGGATCTTGCGTATGGCGATTTTGGTGGCGGCAGGGGTAGAGAGCGGGAGGAGTATCGCGAAATTGAGGTGTCGAGGAACAAGAGCAGGGTTCGAAGAAGTAAGAGCGTGGCCCAGTCAACTCGTAGCTCCTCTTCAGACAGTGTCTCAGAGATTCAGCTGCCACGGGCAAACTATGGCAAGAAGGGCAAGACCAGACTACCCAAGCGTTTGGTGAAGAAGCAGGCGATCATTGAGCTTGGTTATCCTTTCGAGGAAGAGGTCGGTACTCTCCAACTGTGTGCATGTGCATCGCTAATTGGTACAGGACGATTTCATTATCATTACTCGCGCCCTTGAGAAAGAGCACATCGATGAGTGCATCAAGTTTAGCGAAAACTACAAAGAGGGTATGTTGGCTTTACACCATTGCAGACAGTGACTAACCATCGTAACAGAGAAAACAACGTACGTTTATGAGGAGAGAGTCGAGGAAACATCAGCACCGCCGCCGCCGCCACCTCCCCCAGAGTTTGTAGCGGCTCCTCCACCACCTCCATCTGTTTATGCGGCACCGCCTCCGCCTGCTTCTGTTTACGCGGCACCGCCTCCACCGCCGCAAGTGTACCACAACCCCCCACCGCCTCCAGCTTCCGTATACGCTATGCCGCCTCCTCAACGCGCCCCTACTGTATACGAACCGTCAGTCCGTAGCGTTTCACCCCCAAGGCATGAGCACGAGAGGTATGTCGAAATCGAGCGTTCAGCTGCCATGCACGGACCTGCAACAGCTTTCCTGCCAGAGGGACGTCAACTGGTACGCCAGACAAGGGATACTCGCACAGAGCGTGACATTCGAGACGAGATTCGATCGCTAGAGGAGGAGCGCCAGCTGCTCAAGTATGAGCGTGGTGAGGATTACGAAGTTTATGAACGACGAGACCCCCGCCGAGAGGTTGTTCGTGTTGACAGGGACAGAAAGGGTAGGTTGGCCCTTGTCCGCTCGGCCCACTAAGAACGGCAAATTGATACCCTGGGTAGGACGACGGGACCGACCGAACCCCAAGCTTGTAGCCGCAATGATGTCTACCTTGACTTAGTTGTTTGTACGATCCGGAGGACTACACGAAGCACGTTGTGACGGCCCAGACGTCTATGGTGATGCTTGCATGTTGGCGCATGGAAAGGTTTTTTTTATCTTACGATTTTACGGTTGTCAAGAGATGTTTTCTTTTCTCAACTCAAATCTCATCTAGGGCATATCTTATGATTAAGAGTCTTTGGGAGGTTATGGTTTCTTACTACACACGACTTGTATGATCACGAATTATGAACGATTTGAACGATGATCTTCGCTTGCTTGCTATTGATGATTGAGCACGGAGTTAACCATATTGAAACCCTAACGTCCGAAGCAGCTCCAACACCACTCCACCCCTACAAAGCACGTCCAAGCTCCACAACCCCACCTCTACACCCGCAACCTCTCACCCAATGGTTGCAGAGCTATGCCCATCTGCATAGAGTGTCGGTATCCCGTCAAAACTCTGTACACCGAGTACTCTAAAGCCGACGACCGCGCGCTGGGAAAAGGCGTGCGCTTGACGCAATGCCCGCGGTGTAAGAAGTTTGCCGACAAGTACGTCGAGCATGACTTTGTGGTGCTTTTCATAGACCTGGTCTTGATCAAGCCGCAGGTATGTCATGGTAGAGGGAACGCCCTTACCTCGAAGCGACCGAGAGCTAGAACGCTGACATAGGCTAGGTCTACCGCCATCTCCTCTTCAACCGCCTTGGTCGCGATGACGACAAGTTCGACGTACGCACCCATTTCCCTCCTTCGGCACCCAAGACGTTCACTGACGCAACCAGCGCTCCATTCTCCGCCTTGGCATCCTCCTACTCCTCTTCGACGTGTATCTAACGTGGGCGCGTATCGAGAAACTCGCTCTCCCGCCATCGTCCTCCTACCTCACCCCGTCAACATCCCCCACGAACGCGACAGTCCTCCAAGCACAACCTCTCATCCTCCAATACCTTTTCTTCCTCCTCCTCGTCACACTCTCGACACTCGCTTTCCATCTACCGATCCGCCTGCTTACTTCGCTCGATCCCTCCCGCTTACCGCCCTCCAGTCGCCGTTTTTATGCACAGCTTATACCATACTTTCCGCAGCCCACGCCTCTCTCGACCGCGCTACTCGTTAGCAGCTGCACGAAGCTTTTTCCAATCCTTTTGATTATCTGGGACTATGATTTACCGAGCAGTGCGACCGCTGTGTCATGGGCGGTTATTGTGAACAATATTGCGGCGCTGGAGATTCTCATGGACTGTGGATATGTGAGGGCGGGGGTTTTGGTTGGTGTTGGTGCAGGGGTTAGGTGGGTGGTCAGTAGGAGCGTGGTTAGGGAGGCAGGGTTGGGTGATGGGTGGGACAGGGAGGGGGTACTGGGTAGCTTGGAGGGATGGATCAAAGGCGTTGTGGGGGTGAGTTGAGGTGATTTATTTGTAGGTGTAGGATTTCATGTAGGTGTATTATACCCCTTTTGATATGTATGTCTGCTGCTGGAAATGCGTGAACTAACATGTTTGTTATGCATATACGAGCCTACAATGCACGCAGTTGTACGTCGTTGGTTATTCAACTTCACAAGAAGTTGAAAATGGAGGTCGTGTGCTCGAAATGCTTCATTTGATGTTTGTACAGCCCAATAGATCCATGAAACGCCCAGCCAACTATACAATGCGCTCAGACTCAAGATGCCCTATCTCTATGACTCGTCTCGCCTCTGCTCTGCGTGCAGTACCCCATAGCTGAGGCTGATACGCAAGCTCTCGGTAGGTGCGTCTCGTTCCAATTATGACATTCTCAAATTCGCCATGTCTACCCTTGGTTGTACTCCGGTCGCAGATCGTTTCGTACCGGCGAGATGAGGGGGTGCAATTGTGCGAGGAACGTAATGGCCCACATGATGTACATGGCCGCGGCAGAGAGGACAAGTGTAGAGCGCCAGACACTGGAGGTTCTTAGTTAGCAAGATGCTCGTGGTTTGTAACACATCCGTATGTTCGAAGTGGCGCAGCTTTGACGAGAACATTGAGTCGGGTGATGTGATTCTTTTATGCTTGGCACACGGTAGGATAACATACGTCTGGTTCTCGCCCTTAGGCGCGAGGATCCATGCTGCAGCGCAGAAGATCACGACTACAACGAGTCCGATGAAAGGTGCCCAGCTGTGCGTATTAGCTTCCAGCAACTAGTTACTGGGTGGCGCAGACTCACCCGTTAGCCATGGTATTTCGAGAGGGGTAAAAGGCTCGAGACGGAGTGCGTGGAAGCGGTGGGTAGGCGATGCGGCGATGCGGTAGCATGCTTGAAGCTCGAATGCGATGACGCCTGTCGCGGTCCTGCACCGTGCTTGGCGCGCGCTAGGCTGGGATTGGGTTAGTTGCTTCACTCGGGAGCCGCCGATGCATGTGGTCCTTCATCTGTACTCAGACGACAGCCGTTTCTTGACAGAGAGGATAAAGTTATTTCATGAATCTATAAAGTGATGGTACGATCAGTACACCTCTTGTTGTTTTAGCTTGACGGCTTGCAACTTCCTCTTCCAGCGACACGGGAGGTGTTGGAGCTTCGAGCATTCGCCTTACGCCTCACTCTTACGGCCCAGGTCTTGCGAACATACCGGTCTGCCTTGAACCATGCTATTTCACCCTTCTGAAACCAGGCATTGCGGGGTCAGTCCACCTAGGTATCCTGGACAGTATAAAAGATCTGCACAGATCCCAGACATTCATTGCTTTCATCTCTCAACTTGTCTACATATTTTCATCCATACTATCACTTAGAAGCTCAACCCATGTAGACTCTCCATATGTCTGCAAGGATTGCGTGTCGCGATTCAAGACAAGGCTGGGCTACCATTCCTCCAGTAAAGCCACAGCTCCTTCAGAGCCAGCGCCTCGCACATTCCTACTGCATGTTGGTTGCATGGCTCTTCAAGCGATGGAGATTCCACCCGGTGAAGCCTTAAAAATGGCCAAAGACAGCAACTCTGGTACGTGGCGCGACACCGACTGGTCAATATTGGCCTTTAGATAACAAGGATCACGATATGCTACATACCAAGAGCCTCCTCTGGTCATAGTCGACTCCTAAACGTTTCTTCGAGCCAAGCCACGGATCCTGGAGGCCGTTCCGAGCTGTACCTACCGTTCGCTGTTGTTGATTCTTCACCGCTCTTTCAGCCATCCCCAGTAGCTCTCCAGGCATGTGTAGGATTCATGCAGGGAGATTGCGGGGTTGCACGAGGCCTCTCTCATAGCACTCAAAAATTGGAACTAGGTTACACCGAACTGGCTCGAGTGGACTAGTTGGACAGTCAAGGTTCCGTCATTGGTTTGGGCAAGATCAAGCTGCTCAACTACCTATACGCACTTCTCAAGGTCACGACATCTACGAACTGTGTTATCTGCAGAAGGCCTGTAATGATCTCGTATCAGCGCTGAGGTCAGGCTTGGGAGGTTGTGTTTTGGCCAGACATACAAGCGCGTGATCAGCTCGATAGGAGGTTCGGTTGTCCCCAGGCTAAAGCCTCACTTTTTACTTCACAAAGACGCAAATTCAGGTATCCGGTCACCGTCATCACAACCGCGCCCTTAGTTTCTCAGCCGCTGGCGATTATCCCGTTGTATATCCAATCATAACTGTCAACGACAAGCCCTGTTACTGGACATCGCTATCAGAATGAGGCTGATGCGTAACGATGCTTTTTCGTTGCTTGGAATATGGCACCATTTGGCTTCCAGAATGAGTCTATGACTGCCTTGTTTTACTCGTGCAGGCAACATCATTCCACCAACGGACTGTTGCCTTGTTGTGGCCTCACGATGAGACTAGAGTAACGTCGTTCATCTCACAAGGTTGTGCAAAGCTCCGCAGGAAAGTGCTACAGCCAGTGAAAGATTGTCCTACATACGCTATATCTTGATTATAGCGACCGAAAGCATGCAGTAACATACGCCCGGCGTAATAGTCTTGATTGCCGGCACCAGACGCTTCACTTGCGACCTGCAGTAGCTTCCTGTAGCCTCTAGCCGTAATAACCAGGATCTCTCAATGCAGCTCAGTCAATTGGTATAAGGATTCAAACGTCGCCAGAACCTGCTATTTGGAAAACGCACAGCCAACTTTTTTCTATACTCCCAATCTTCGTTGACAACACTGATATCAGACGCCTGCATTATGGACTCAGAGGATCTCGTGATCATTGAGAGCGAGCCTCCGAAAAGTCCAGTAGCGTCTCCTCCAATATTTTCAATGCTCGACGCGAGGAACAAGAACGACAAGACAGACGAGAAGTTTGTTTCAGATAGTTGTCCCTCCAATTCAAGAGATACGATGATGTGGGACAATCCACACCCACACCACAATCTTCCGTGTAATACCAATGGCTGCTGTCGTCTCTGTCACGATCTCCCGTTGCATACATACCGTGGAAGACAGCCTAGCGGACTTCCTCCCTCTCCACTACCAACCTTATCAGCACCTGTAAGCCAACTCCTTTCTCCCTAGTTATTAGTTTGCTAAACTGTCTTATAGTTTCCACCCCCACCACCCCCACCAGCCGTACCTCTTGCACCGCCTCTCCCATGTCTATGCTGCCCAGTTCGAGTTTTACAACCATTTCATCCATCACTACCATCGCC